>CM077171.1:14382405-14587405 GCA_039654105.1 Coreius guichenoti | reverse complement strand
GTACATAAATCAGTAACATATATATATATATATATATATATATGTTTTTCTATCAAATAGAACATGCTATTTATACAATTACAATATGTTCTTGGAAGTTCTGTGCAGATTAGAATGCTTGTGTCATTCATAAAATCTAATAATCTTCTGTTCCAAATATAAACAGGGCTTCTTGTTACTTTTGAATCGGTTGCGCATACTTTCAGATTCTGGACAAATCACAGAGAATGTCACTTTCTTCCTGGTTTGGTCTTGTTTGTTGCAGCTGGAAAATATTGGTAATTTTGTCCGAGCCATTCAAGAGTATGGACTGAGGCCACATGATGTATTTGAGGCCAACGACCTGTTTGAGAACGTCAACCACACTCAGGTCCAGAGCACACTTATTACACTGGCTGGCATGGTGAGTCACACATTTTAATACAGAACTGATAAAGACTAACTCAAGACGGAACATCTGGCTTCTGTCATATTCTTACTTTTTATATACATTTCAGAAATTCATAGTAAGGAGAATTAATGAGAGTATTTAACTGTTAGCAGAGTGATTAGCATAAAAACATATTAAAGTTCTTATAGTGGACGTCCCATACTATATGCACACCTCATATGAAAGCATTTTCCTGCAGCGTTTTGGAGATATGTCACATTATTTGACTTCTATAAAGTCCTCATTTCAAATAAGTAGAAAAAAAACAACAATCAAGCAAACACCAAAAAAGGAATCTCTCTTTTGTGTGGTCAAAATAAGTTGTTTGTGCATGTTAGTTTATATAACATCAGATACTTACACTTTCTAAATGTAAAATTCCTTTAGTAGTTACTTTTATTTATTTATCATTATTTTGAAATACAGGCAAAATCTAAAGGCTTCCATTCTAATTGTGACGTTGGAGTGAAATACGCAGAGAAACAGCAGCGCAGATTTGCTCCTGAGAAACTAAAGGAGGGACGCAACATTATCGGTCTGCAGGTCAGTGGATGGTCATCGGGAATTGTCCATTTCTCTCTATATTAAAAGAAACGTAGGCCTTATGCATTGAAAAAATAAGATTTTATCCAATTAAATTCAGTGGTAGACATTATATATCATCATATCAATATATAAATAAATAATATTTATATTATGTTTTTAATACCATTCAAATGTTTGGGGTCAGGAAATTAATTAAATCAATAAAAATTAACTTTTATTCAGCAAGGAGACAGTAAATTGATCATAAGTGATAGCGGTGGAACATTGTTTATAATATGAAATATTAGAATGATTTCTGAAGGATGTGACACTGAAGACTGGAGTAATGATGCTGAAAATTCAGCTTTGATCACAGAAATAAATTACACTTTAAAATATATTCACATAGAAAACAGTTATTTTAAATTGTAATATTATTTCACAATATTACTGTTTTTATTTTATTTTTGATCAAATAAATGCAGCCTTGGTGAAGAGATGTTTTCTTTCAAAAACATTTTAAAAAAGCTTACTGACCCCAAACCTTTGAACAGTAGTGTATATGTTATATAAAACCAGTGCTGGGGAAAGTTACTTTTAAAAGTAATGCATTACAATATTGCGTTACTCCCTAAAAAAGTAACTAATTACGGTACTTAGTTACTTTCTGTAGAAACTAATGCATTACATTACTTTTGCGTTACTTTTTCTCATCTGGGCTGGGCTTGTTTGTTTTTTAAAAACAAGAAAAATTCAATTTTTTCTATTTTTTTTTTTTTTTGGCAAATGTTAAGGCCCTTTAACATCAAAAGTGCAAATGCAAAAGGAAATGCACAGTAGAGTAGTATTTGTACAGTTGAGGGCACAGCAAACCTGTCAGCTGTGCTGCCTTTCTGTATCGCAGAAGAAAGTTCAACACTCCTACTTCAGCAATAATAACAAAAAAATTAAACACAAATGTTTATCTAAAGTCATTTTTGCTTATTAGTATGGTTGAATTGGATCATCGAAGGTCAGCAGTAAAGACACTGCTTAATAAAGTGAGAGTATATTTGTATTATTTAACATTTAATTATTGCAGGTTTGTGTAATATTCTGAGTTTGCAGTTTTGCATTTTGAAGAATACTGACCATCTTGTTCACGTTCGCACACAACACCCCTGCACTTACTCTCGATTTCTCTCAACATAGAATTACTTATTTGTTGTGAATTTTAAAGTAATGCATTACTTTACTAGTTACTTGAAAAAGTAATCTGACTACAAGTAACTTTAACGCATTTCCCCCAACAATGACATTCTTTATCTATATATTTTTCTTTTTTTTTTTTTCTTGCATTTTCAGATGGGCACCAATAAGTTTGCCAGTCAAAAGGGCATGACATCCTATGGTACACGGCGTCACCTCTATGACCCTAAGACAGGTATGGAAAATCCTCTGGACAATTCAACAATCAGCCTGCAGATGGGCACCAACAAAGGAGCCAGTCAGGTACTCAAAAGTTTTCTAAACATGCTCTTATTCCTTTTTACAATTATAATTTCCTACTATTCATAAATTGCCCGCATACCCAATATGTTGCTTAGTTCTTTTCCTTTTCTTTTTCCACAGGCCGGCATGACGGCCCCAGGCACCAAGCGCCAGATCTTCGATAAGAAGCTGGACATGGAGATGTGCGACACCTCTACCGTCTCACTGCAGATGGGCACCAACAAGGTGGCGTCCCAGACCGGCATGACGGTGTACGGTCTGCCGCGTCAGGTGTACGACAGCAAGTACTGCTCCAGCCCGAATGACTACATCAACAACGGGCAGGACTCAGAGATGGACGGATATCAGTATTCCGACTAGGACGAACAGACAGCTGCCAGCACGCTGCTTTTTTAAACATTCACCTGCACTATTTTTGATATTCTAAATTCTCGTCGACCAGTAGGACCAGCTTGACATCTGACATCACAGCCACTGATCAAAGCTGAGAACTTCAGTGACTGACCATGCGTAGAAAACAAATTAGGAGGAATTTCTTCGCTTTTTGTTTTTAAAACACAGGCTTTTCCTGCTTCTCACCTGTCGTTTTTTTTAGATTTATTTTATTTTATTACTTTTTTGAGTGTGCCATTCTTCCATCACCCTCATGACCCAATTGTCTTTATATATGAAAAATAATGCAGATGATAAATATTGAGATATTATTTATGATGCCTCGTAGTTACATATGCACTACCGGTCAAAAGTCTGGAATCATTAAGATTTTTGTATGGTTCTAAAAGAAGTCTCTTCTGCTCACCAAGGCTGCATTTATTTGATGAAAAATACAGTAAAAACAGTAAATATTGTGAAATATTATTAGCTTTATTTTTTTATTTATTCCTGTGAATTTTCAGCATCATTACTCCAGTTTTCAGTCACATGATCCTTCAGAAATCATTCTATTATGACGATATTACTGTTTTTACTGTATTTTTCATCAAATAAGTGCAGCCTTGGTGAGCACAAAAAAATCTTTTAAATGGTGGCAATTCCAGTGGATTGGTTACGCCAGCAGCTCTTACATTTTAAAATGTTCCATGATGTTCTTTTGATTGGATAGAGGAAGAGGAAATCCACCAAAGATGCCATACTACTTGCCATACTATCAGTTTCCCAAAGGAACCCACATGAACTACTGCGTCCAACAGCTTCAATTAAGCATTTAAATAACGTCAAATAGCATAGTTGTTTAAAAAGGTGTAAACTGAATATTTTCATATTTTTAGTGAATTTATCTTTACTTTACAAGGCGATTTAAACAAGTAGGACACATTAAACCCTATTTAACAACCATAGGACAGACAAAAATGCTGGGTTGTTTCAACTCATGTTTGGATCAATTCTGTCATCATTTACTCACCCTGATGTTGTTCCAAACCTGTACGAGTTTTTTTCTTCTGTTGAACACAAAGGAAGATGTTTTGAAGAATGTTGGTAACAAGACAGTTGACGGTAGCATTGATTTCCATAGTATTTTTTTCCTACTATGTAAGTCGATGGGTGCCGTCAACTGTCTGGTTACCACGTTTTTTTAAAAAAAATATCTTCTTTTGTGTTCAACAGAATTCTAAAGATTGAAGCAATCAAGTGTAATTGTTAATACATTTGAATAATTAACCTAGTATAATGCTGTTTATTGGGAGGATTTGGGGCAAACATATTTCTGAACATTTTTTTATTCAGTTTATCCTTTACAGAATTAAATAGACAAAGTGAACTGACAAATAGAGAACAAACTACTGTTAAAGAGGGCTGTTGACAAGCAGTTTTTGATTACCAAAGCATACTGTGAAAAATCACGTGAACCAAATGAACCAGAATGACTGTCACTCCCAAAGGCTATATGCTATATGTGACCGTTTTTCAGCCTGTCAAACCTCACACTCAACGATCAAAGCGACCAATCATGTCAGAGGAAATATAATTATGCAAAAATAACACAATATAAGATGTTTGTGAGACAATTGTTCAATGTGCAGAGTTAATATATTTAGCTTATATGCGACTATAAATTGTTTAGACGTGATTAGATTTCTCCCTCATGAAATTATTAAACATGTTACAGACCTTTATATTTCAGTTATATATCAAAGCGTTATGTGTGTTAAGGAATGTGTCATTGTTTTGCATTGCTGCTGGGAACAGCAGAACGGAAGATCATAAGACAGTCAATCTTTCTTTTTTCTCCTCACAGAAGGTGATATAGCGTGTCCCTCTTGCATCAATGCTTCAAATGTCTTTATTTATATGAGGCTTAGCAAGTGAAAACTAATAAATCACTATTTTCAAATTACTTGTCTTTATTTTCTATTTATATGAATACTGGATAAAAACTGAAATCTTTGTAACATTATAGACATTACATTTTAGAGTACATTTACACAACAACAATGTACTAAAAACGGAAAAGTTTTGCCTTTGCATTTTCCACATATAAACGACAACATTGTCAAAACGATCCCCGTTCACACGGATCAGTGAAAACATTTTTCACGCCAGGCCAGTAGATGGCGATGTCACTTTGTAAAGAAACACTACACGCCTATAGACTGAACACGTAATACGCACGACGTCACCGTTTTCACAAATTCGTGTTTTTGTAGTTTACACAGAGACAATATAGTTTTAAAAAAACTTGCACTTTGAAATCCGTTTTCAAAAGTTTGCGTTTTCAGGCCCCCAAAATGCGGTGGTCGTGTAAATGAACGGCCAAATGCATAGAAAGTTTTCCATTTTTAGTTGAAAACAGCCCCTTAAATGAGGGTACGTTTACACAACTATGTACTTAAAAGGGAAAAGTAAAAAGCGCTGTATTATTCATGCCAGGCCAGTAGATGGCGATGTCACTTTGTAAAGAAACACTACACACCTATAGACTGAACACGTAATATGCATGACGTCACCGTTTTCACAAATTCACATTTTTGTAGTTTACACAGAGACGATAACAGTATTGTTTTCAAAAACTTGCACTTTGAAACCTGATTTCAAAATTTTGCATTTTCAGGCCCCCAAATGCCGTTGTTGTGTAAAAATGAACGGCCAAAACGTATAAAAAGTTTTCCGTTTTTAGTTGAAAACGGCCTCTTAAATGATTCAAAAACAGACAGTTTTCCACAAGAGAGAATATGCAAGTAATTTATTGACACTAAATGGTCTTATAAAAACCTAAATTGTAACAACTAAAAGATTAGGAACAACTGAAAAAAAAGAAAAATCATTTTGAAATGAATGACATCCCTTGCATTTTCTCGGCATTTCTGTAAAAACTAAACAAAAGGGAAAAGGCTGGATTTTAAACCATGATCTCAATGTTGCCTGAACCTCCATCTGTGGCTATATTAGATCATTCTTAAGCAAAATCATTACAGTGACTCATTACATGGGTTTAAAACAAACAAACAAACAAAGTGTATTTGGTCATCTGTGACATTTGAACCAGGGAAACTACTGATTGGCTGCTTCACAAGCATCTATCCAATCACTGTACACGTCCACAGGCTCTGAGAGATCTGAGAGGGTGCTTAAGGACAAGAACATCACTTTGATAACATACATTATGCAGTAAGTATAGTTACTCTTCATTACTCTAATAATAATAATAATAATAATAATACATTAAAGCACATGCACATGTCTTTTCAAACAGATTTTGAGAAGGATACAGGTTATTGGTGTCTGGAATTCTTCTAGACACACAGTACATGATATTATCCCCGTATTTCGACTTCTTTCCCTGGAATGAAGTAAAATTGTTGTCTTAGGGATCGTTTTGTTCAATTCAACAGATATGCAAGTCTAAGGAGTAGTTTATTCTTACATCTTAACGTCACATGATTTCTCGTGGTTACAGAAGGGGCAGGTAAACTGGGTGTCCAGGTTTCCCGTCATCTTTTTCTTAGGAGGAGGTTTTCTCTTGGACTTTCTGCGTCCCATCTTGCCAAAAGCTTCATGGAGGGGGAAAAAAAAAAACAAAAACATGTTGACAAGCACAAACAAAATTAGGTAAAATATTTTCATAGTAATGTTTATAAAACATGAAGGCGCTTCTTCTTCTGTCACATAAACAGAAGCAACAGCCTTGAGGTTTACAATATAAACACATATCATGCTAACCTTCGTGTAATGACATTCAGCATCTGAAAGTAATGTAAAATTCATCTACATTCTTTATGGCAACATATTCAACCACGCTAACCGTCTAAAAACTGTCAAAAGGAAAAGACATTAATATTTAAACTGGTGTATTTCTAGCTGGTATGTTTCTTTTGTTATTCAGATTTTACAGTTTTGTGATATTTAGTTACTAGAAGCTCTTAAGAGTTTGAAGTTAGACAACACATACACAGAAAAACAAACACACACAATCAGTAATATGCAAATACAATGAAAACCCGAGCAAAACCATATGGTCAAAACTCCCACGATATATACGCGCATTTCAATAAGACATTACGCCTTCGGTGAAAAACAAATCCCTCACCAAACTGTGATTAACGTGAAGCGACTCTCGGGGAACAACAGCTCACACTGCCTGCCTGCAGTGCTGAGGATAAACAGAGGATTTACTTCCGCTCGGTCAAATGAGTTTAGAAGCGGGTCAGCTTTGAGCGCCCTCTACTGTTGAACACCGGAACTACAACATGACTCAACATTCTGTTTTTTTTGTGAGAGCTAAATTAAACAGTGCACAAATTCAGTGAAATTCACTGTGTGCGTTTTATGCGCATAATTATTATTATTTTTTTAACGAAACGATTCTACGTTAATGCTCTTATAAACGCTTCCGTTAAACATTAGAAAGGCAACAAACTAGAAAAATAATAAGTCTATCATTATCAAAAGCATCTTTATTTATTATACTCTTATAAACAAAAGTTGTGTTGCATGTTTATTTCATTTTATGTTGTACTGCTTTTATATTAATATGCTGAGTTTGATGTTACTAAGCCATATTCCTTGTAAATCCCGACCAATAAACTCCTAAAAGGCAAATACTTTTCATGTTCAGTATTATCAGTGTTGAAAAAATAATTTAAAAAATGAATGTTAACTTGGCAACTAAGCTCAAATTAAAGCTATATTAAAATGTTAATTAAAATAATAATAGAAATAACAAACAAAAAAACACAATTGCTCAAGCTGAAAAGCCTAACGTATGAAAAAAGCTAACTCTAAATATTATGGTATTATAGAGTCAGTGTTATAACCTAAAGTTTAATTTATATGCATTGATGATTTCATGTTTGTTATCTATTAATTAGTCAATTTTGGGTGAGTATTAGAAAGACAAGCAGCTTCTTGCATCATGATTGGATGATATGCGTTCATCTATTTGAATAATAGAGCGTGATTGGATGTTGTCATTATGGAGGCGGGACTAACAGGGTAGGCGTGATGATCAACAACTGGAGCAACAGAATTTTTGTGTAGAAGACAAGAAGACAAGCTACAGGTTTCTTCGAAACTGATTAATATAGAAAGACCTGCATAAAGAGACTCAATAAATCGGGTATGTATTTTCTGTAAGCCGACAGAATTCACCCCGAGAAGGAAATTGCTTCAGTCATGCTTGCGTAAGTAACAGATAAATTGCGTGAACGACCATCACGGAAGTCTTGAAACGTGCTGTTGTCATTCCTGTATTAACGGGACAGAAAGTAAACTGATTTAAATTTTATTAGTGGATTCAAAAACATAAGCGACCAGGATCATCGGTAAGGGTCACAGGCTCAAAAACTACAGGCTCTGTATTGCAATTGCATGTTGTTCTCATTTTATCAACATCAGTTTAGCACAAAACTCCTCTTATCTATACGGACCATTTGGACACACTTTAAATGTATATGCATGCATACAAGTGTGTGTGTGTGTGTGTATGTATGTGTGTATGTATGTATGTATATATATATATATATATATATATATATATATATACACACACAGTTGCAAGAAAATGTATGTGAACCTGAATAAGATATTTTACATAAAACATGTTTACATATAGTCCACAAGACAAAAAAAAAAAAAAAGCTGAATTGATTAAAATGACCCCGTTCAAAAGTTTATGAACCATTGATTCTCAATACTCTGTGTCATTCCCTGGATGATCCACGGCTGTTTTTTTGTTTTGTGATGGTTGTTCATGAGAGACTGTGCATCTTTATGTATGCTGATGCAGGTTTTTATGACCCCTTTATTTGAAATATGCTGATTATTGATTGATGATTGATTGATTTTCACTTTTCAGAAGTTAATTATGGCTACTGAGGGCGACCCAACTGACTTTGTGAAAGTACTTCACCTCCTGGTGATTTCGTTCACGTGGGGAATGCAGGTGTGGGTGTCTTTCATAGCAGGTACATTAATATACACACAAGTGTTATGTTACTTTCATCAATTAATTATGTTATCATAAAGCATGCCATATTGGTCCTAATTGCATTCTTCACTCTCAGGTTTTGTGCTGATCTCCCAGGTATCCATGCACACATTCGGCCTCGTGCAAAGCAAGTTGTTCCCGTTTTATTTCTACTGTCTGCTGGGCGGTAATGCAGTCAGTCTGGCCATATATGCCGTGTACCACCCTAGAGAACTGCTGGACTGGCACGAGGGCATACAGGTGACCCATTAAAACTTTATGCATTCATTTGTTCCCCACTATCATGCCCCTCTCACACTCTCTATTCTTAACAGATGAGTCTGTTTTTTGTGGCCGTGATCTTGGCTGGTCTGAACGCGCAGTGGTTTGGTCCGTCTGCCACAGAGAGCATGCTGGTCATGCAGGAGATCGAGAAGGAACATGGTCTGGGAGGTCAGGTAGGTATGAGCTCCAACAAGGAAGGATACGCCAAACTGCGTGAGCAGGACCCCAAATACAAGGAGCACAGGACCACCTTCTACCGTTACCATGGTTTGTCTAACCTCTGTAACCTCATAGGCTTTTTCTCCACCACCATCAATCTCATTTACCTGGCCCTCCATTTGGGAACTATATGAGTATGAGCGAGTACAGACAGACAGATATTTTTACTGAATTATCCTGTGTCAGTTTGCTTTTATTTTCTCAAACTGTTTTGTATAACAATAATGCTTCTAGTTTTTATGAAACAAGAGTGTTTTGTGTTCTTTAAGGACAAAAGAACCAAATGTAGACCCAAAAGTGAACCGAGTGAAAAGGTGCCCAGTTGATTTTGTGTTCACACTGTCCCTAAAAGTGAGTCAGATCTCTTTTTAGTCTATTTTATTTGTGACTGGGTTTCAGTCTATCCCATTCACACTAGAATATTATTATTTTAATTAATATTATCTTATCTTTTAAAATATAATGTTAATAATAAACTGATTAGTAGGAAATTCAATTAAAATAATAATCTTCTGCCATTTTTCTTATTTTTTAAGTGAAAGGCAGGCTAAAAACTTTAGCCTTCTTTTTTGCATTGAACTGAAGAGTGTGTTTGTGACTATTTTTTTGTTACACTCAAGTTTCAACTGTTCATTGTTAGTTCATGTCAGATCAGGTCTGTTAAATAATATTAACACAGAAAACTTTTGATCTTAATATTGTATTACTAAATGTTGAAATTACCTAAGATTAATAAATGTGATATTTTTCACAGTTAGGGTTAGTGTTAACTAATGTAATTGATCAATTGTTATCAAATGAAATCTTTTTGTAAAGTTTTACCAAAAAAATCTATATGTAAAGGCATAATTCTTGTGAACTGCTTTCAAAGCATATTTTTAGTTTATTATTATTATTATTATTATTATTATATAAACATGCCCATCCATATTGAATGACATTATTATGGATGTTCACAGTATTTATGTGTATATATTTAAAATGTTTCAAAGTGGGTAATTGCACTGAATTTTGTTTAATTATAAACAATATCTATTTAGTGATAATATAGATGTTTATGATTGTGTTTTGGTAAATGTGTACTATAATTCTTATCTGTTTTTGCCATTATGCTTCACAATGTGAACAATACTTTTACAGTATTTTCCCACTAGAGGGCTGTTTGTGGAAACACTAAGGACCAACCTTAGGCTTGATGATCATAAAATGCTGTTTATATTTGCTTACACATACATACATACACACACATATATATATATATATTTGAATGACACTCTATGGAAAAGCAACAGTGTAAATGTACAGAAAATGAATCTTTGATCATTTTTGTAAACAATTGTTTGAACAGCAAAGTAAACTTCCTGTTATGACTGTGGACATGGAAAAGAGAGCTGTTGAAGATTCAATACATGCTAATGTACTTTTGTGAATTTTTTTTTTTTTTTTTTTTTGTGGCATATTCAAGCCTTTGCTGTGAAGATGTGTTGATTATTTTTAATCTTTAGGTTTTTTTTTGTTTTGTTTTTTGTTTTTTTTACAGTTTATTAATCACATTTTTCCTTTTAATTCAAAGAAAGTAAACATTGTGTGTGTCCATTTTTTTTAATTATTTGGATTGAGCCTGAACAAACATCTATTCAAGAAATACCAAAACAACTCTACTGTATTTAGCTCAAGTTGAGTTTTTCAATAAAAAATAAATACAATTGAAGTCGTCTGAAAGAGTTGTTACAAGCATTGTGAGTGTTTTTATTTGCATTTACTGCTTGCTTACCACAGTGACTTACAAGTATGTGACATATTATATTATGATGCTTACACAGAAAGCGCTAGTTAGAACTGACACTTGCAAAAAAAAAATTCTATTGAGACTTGAGTGACTAAAACAATACAAGGAAGAGATGTAAATTTATTGAAGGACGAAAACACCTTTTAAGTGCTATATAGTGATGATACCATATTCACAAAAACGTAATACCTTTATAATTATGACTCATTCAGTGCCATTTAACAGGTGGAATCAATGAAACTAGATTTGCATTTCATGAGTTAGGATTTGAAATTGTATACAAACTACAGGAAGTAATGGCATCCTGGGAAATTAACTTTTCTTCCATTTTAGTCAATTTAATGAAAGATTATTTATTAAATAGTAAATGAATGGTATAAAATCTACCTATTTATCTATTTATAAGGCCTATAAAACAGATTTAATAACTTTTTTTATTTTTAGCCAAGGATTTTCATTTAATTCCTGCTTATTTACATTCGAACATACATAAATTCGAATTGTAATTCAGCGTTCTGTACCTCGATTTAAATTCATTTCAAATTCAGGAATCGAATCGAAAATTAAAAGATAGATAGATAGATAGATAGAAAAAGTTTGTAAAGAGGAAGCAAAAGAGCAGATGTGATGTTCATGACGGAGCTGGAAGCCGTTGTGTACACACTTCAGATCCGGGAGCTCCGTCACACATGCACGCGCGCACACACACACCACAGAGTTTGTAACATACGCGTTTCCACGCAAGGATATCCCGGTGGCTTTACCGGAGCACGAGATAAAGCGCTGACTACCCTTGTGAAGGTAGGAACTCAATTCAATGTAGTCTTGACCCTCATACAAACATTTTTCTGTCTCCGGATGGGAAAACGACAGCAGTTTCATGAACTTTTGGGTCATGCAGGATATCAACTGTGTTTACATTTTGTTCTTTATGACACCGTGATTATGTCATTGTTGTTCTTCAAAATAGTTTAGAACGTCAGAAAGTGAAGATTCGAATTCAGTCCAGCAACAGAACACATGCAAAAAAGTATCTATTTACCATGCTAGCTACTACAATCACCTGAGGTACTTTGAAATGTAAATAACATGGTGCATATCAAAGTATTAGGCTATGTGATACCATGATGGTACTGTTTTTGTTAGGAAGGACAGGCTGACTGAAAAGAAAGTTGATGTTATTAAGTTCTGTAAAGTACTGATACCCTTCCCTTTTTTCATTCATCGATTCAATCAATCATTTATTTATTTACTCATTTAATTATTTAATTATTTATTTATTTATTTATTGCTGTTATTGTTGTATGGTAAACCTGCATGCATGGACCAAACAACACATTATTTAGTTACATTCATTAGATATTAACCTATCTATTTTATGAAATGTATGTGTGATTGTCTGCAATGTATGAAAGCAAATTGTGTCCTGTTTAATTCTATTCAACTGGAACACAGTTGTGGACATCTGCCAGACGATCAATAGACAGATCAGCACCATAGTAACCAGAGACCCCATCCCTCAAAACACCATTTGGCCCTCTGGTGAATCTCAGATGTTACAGATCATTGATCTATAGCCAGCCGTAGGACATTCAAACCAGCTGAGGTGCATTTTGGTCCTGCAGGTCTCTGAGATTTTTCAGAGAGATCTGATCATTTAAATGGAGTTGTGTTATTTTAATAGTAAAAAAAATCTAATGAAAGTCTATGAGGCAAGACATACCCGTAAGGTTTAAAGCAGAAAGGTGAAGCTGGTAATTTACTTAAAGTAGCATTTTTTTCGTCCTGTACAAAAATGTTATTTGAGCTGTAAAGCTGTCTAAATCATCCTGTTGGCGAATTAACTTCTGATAATGTGAATATGCCTTTAGCATTTGTTCCATGTAGACCTATTTTATGGATAGTTGCATCACGTCCCTTTCTGGTATCCTTGCACATATCATGCGTAATTTATCTGAAAATCATGACAGAAATTATGAAACATCATACTGAAACTTTTGAACATGTCAAATTAGACACAAAGACCCTCACATAATTGTGCAATGGTAACCTGGCAAATCAAACTGTAGTAACTTGATTTTATCTACAATTGTCCTCAATAAGGATTGCATGGTTGAAGGTGATGTCATATTTCATGTTGTCATAGGCCTTTATTATTAATGTGAAAGATTAAGCTCTGATTCTGAGCAGATAAAAGTAATGTTAATTGGGGAAGGGGTTCCATACAGTCCATAGCATAAGCATTATTGATTTGTCTTCCTAATGGGACAATTGGGATGGGATTCCATGTTCTTACTAATGGATGGACGGCTGTGCTGAGTGCCATTTGGTATGAAACCATTAAATTGAGCTGTAAAATGAATGCCGAGGATATATTCGCCTTGTCAGATCTGTTTTATGGTTTCATCCAGATACACATTTGAACTGCAGAAAACGTAGCAAAGGAGCTGTAGGGGGATTTGTGTTGCCAGTGTCTCGTTGTTAAAGATCACTTTTAAATCCACTTTTATGGATGTCTTTGGCTTCAGTTTTAGTATTGGAAGGCCTCAGCCAGTGCACATGTTCAACATGTGACAAGGGCTTTTTAGGGAGCTTAAGATCCTTTGCTAAGGCCTAAGAAAGTACAGTTTTACTCAACCTTTGTGTTCATTTAAACAATAAGGCATGACAGCAAGTGAAAACGACATTGAATAGCAAAGCATGCATGTAATATCGGTAACACTTTACAATAAGGTCTCATTTGTTAACATTAGTTAATGTATTAACTAACATGAACTGACAATTAGAATTTATTAATTTTATTTAATGTTAGTTGTTCATGATAGTTCACAGTGCATTAACTAATGTTAATAAATACAACTTTTGATTTTAATAATGTATTAGTAAATATTGAAATAAACATGAACTAAGATTAATAAATGCTGTAGAATTATTGTTCATTCTTAGTTCATGTTAACTAAAGTAGTTACTAATGTTAACAAATTGTAAAGTGTTATCGTAATATTTGCAATTAAGGGATAGTTCACAAGAAATATGCCATTGTTGGTTTCAGAAGACTTTGTATCTACATTTATGATTTTTTAATGATGCCTTTTTTTGTCATTGTTTGACTTCAACAGCCCCAGTCTCTACTTTCATTCTATATTATCATCCAATTGTGGGATTTTTAAAAATATTTTAGAAAGGAGTCTCTTATCTTCACCACGGCTGCATTTATTTGATCAAAATACAATAAAATTGTAAAATATTATTACAATTTAAAATAACCTTTTTTTTGTTTGAATATATTGTAAAATGTAATTTATTCCTGTGATCAAAGCTGAATTTTCAGCATCGTTACTCCAGTCTTCAGTGTCACATGATCCTTCAGAAATCATTCTAATATGATTATTTGATGATCAAGAAACATTTCTAATTATTATCAATGTTGAAAACAGTTGTGTTGCGTAATATTTTCCCATTTATCCATTTAATGCGTTCTGCGCTCATTTGCTCAATATTCCTTTTAAAATAGGAAGATGTTTCAAAACCTCTCAAATGTTTCTTATGGTCTTGCCCAATGATTTTGCAACCCTCTACACTGTAATCTGAACGTTGGGATTAACCACCAGACCAGCCACAAGCTTCTCAACCAAAACAGCAATACTGAGCACATGAATATCAGTGATATGGAGTGATGTGCCACTCTGAGAGTTCAGTTCAGTACTAACCGTGGTCCTTCAGACCATTCAGACCAGGCCATTCTAAATTACTATTGCAAATGAGTTCTAAAAGATCCTTCCTAACAATTGCTCTTGTGTCCTTGAGACAATAGCTGCTGTGGGCAGTCAGTCTCTTTGTTGTAGCATCTCCACCTCTGGAGTGGAGTGGTGTTTGGGTGCTCTGCTCGCCTGTTAATGGGTCTGCATGCTTTGTTTGTGGGCCCGTTGCCATGGAGACGGGTCGTGAGGGTATGATTGATCAACTGAACGGAGGGGTTGTGTTTCCATTCCCAAAGGTTTGCCTGTTAGTTTAGGCTCTGCTGTCGGTGGAGGTGGCTGGTTCTGAAGGTTGTGCTCAAAGGGTAATCAGATATTTGTTTTCAGACCAGAATGTGTAATTTATTTGAAGTCAACACAAGTTCATTTTACTTCCGGAATGTGACATATTTCAGAGCGACATAGATATCGAGATATTTCGATCTTATCAGATATTTGATAAGAGAAAATGTTGGACTGGATGTTTTGTTCTTGCATGTGTTTAGAAATGAAATGGGGTCAATTTTGATTTCATGTTTGAGACACCAAATTTCATATACTTTTATGTATTTAAATAGTTGCAGGCAACTTCTAAATGAAATATGAGGTCATTAAAAGAAGCAGAATTTCTCAAATTTACTTTTTCTCTCTTTCAGATGGCATCCGTGGCCAACTCTCGTCTGCAGCCGTCACAGAAAGACGCGGCTGACCAAAACTTTGACTACATGTTCAAACTCCTCATCATCGGCAACAGCAGTGTGGGTAAAACCAGCTTCTTGTTTCGCTACGCGGATGATTCCTTCACTTCAGCCTTCGTCAGCACAGTGGGGATCGACTTTAAGGTGAAAACCGTTTTTCGCAACAACAAGAGGATCAAACTACAAATCTGGGTAAGTTTGATTATCACCTGATCAGTCTGAAGTCTTAAACTAATTGGAGGAATTCTTTTCAAACTATATTTGAAGGTCAAGTTCGCCGATAGTTCAAGCCTGAGAAGATCATGGAAATGAATGAAATCTGTTTATGAAATTAATGAAGTCATGAAAAATGTATATAAATGTATTGTATAATGGTTCTTTATTGGCATTGATGGTTCCATGAAGAATCTTTAACATCCATGGAATCTATCAATTAAATAAAAGGTTATTTTATAGAAGAAAAAGATTTTTTAGGTTAATGTTCTTCACTCTAAGAAAAATGTTGTTCTTTTAAGAACTGATCAGTGAAAGGTTCTTTGGGGAACCAAAAATGGTTCCTCAGTGGCATTGCTGTGAAAACCCACTTTTTGGAACCTTAATTTTTAAGAATGAAGTCAGAAAGTGTGTATCAGGCATTACAAATCATGCGTGTAAGCAATAAGGTACCCAAGGCGTTGTTAGGCACGACGCGAAGCAGAGTGCCTGTGACCCCTTCAGCCGTGACTTATTCACGATACAGCACAGCCTTGAGTACCTTATTGCTTTTATAAAATGGTTACCACACAATATATGTATCCAAAATATATGTATCAATGCAACTTTCATGAAGTAAAATCACTAAAAGCCTTCCTTCCGCGGGGAAAAAATAGTCCCTGACCGTGAACAGCAAGCACTGATCTATAACAGAAGATACATTATTGCGCCATGAGATGGTGGCAGAGACTGTTTTTATGAGTGTGTCAGTCAGTAGCAAAGACTTTTATATTGAAAGGACTGAAACTTGTTGTGAACACGGGAACATGACGCAATGGACAAATGCTTTGGCTAGCGTCAGTGTTAGGACATGGGAAAACCCCTTTACTGAGAAGATATCGCAGCAGACATTCAAACTGATTTTTTATTATAAACATAGGACTGACCTGAAGGAATATGCGAAATATGAATGCAGGTAATACACTCGGTCACTCAGTCTCTCTCTCACAATAATACAGTAAGATTTAATGAACAATATCAATTGAGAACAAACATATGTTTACGTTGCTAAGAGTGGTTGCTAAGGGTGTTATGTAGTGATACACAGAACCGTTGGGTGAAGTAGTCATAGCCGTGTTTTAAGCCGTGAACAAAACACAGCTATTGACCAATCAGAATTAAGGACTGGAACTAACCGTTTTATAAACATGTATAAACCAGCTTTAAGATTCAGTGGATCATGCATGTTTGTGGTATTAACTAAAGTGGCAATTTTGCAGATGCAGAATGACTTATAGCATAATAGTATATGCTGTAAAATGACTAACAGTGACTAACAGGGACTTTTGAAAATGTTTCCCCTATCTGAATGTGTTGTGTTGTGCTTTGTTTGCATGTCAGCTTTAAGTTTTAGCCTCTGGAACTGAAGGTCAGATTACTGGTGTTATTAAAAACATCTCAGAAAGCCATAATTATCAGCCGCAGATGGGTGTGTAGATGTGTTGTAATGTCAGTTCCTGGCTGGTACGGTACTTTGAGTGGGAGTGAAGTCAGTACATTCCTCCACAGGAGAAATGCTGCAATGATTTTTTAAAGTTGTGGATTAGCCCTTAGTCTACGTGATAACTATATATAACTGGAATACTTATTATGCTATTATAAAGGTTTCTTTTGGATGTCTCCCACAATAGGTTTACATGCATTCAAGGTAAAAAAAAAAAAAAAACTTTGATTTTCTCATAAAATACACATTGCAGCATCAGCTCTTTTTTCACAGTGTCTAAAACGGTTTGATAAAAGGTTCTGTACTTCTGATTTGTCTACTCTGCTCTGATTGGTCAGATGGCCCAGCCTGTTGTGATTGGTCTACTCTGCTCTGATTGGTCAGATGGCCCAGTCTGTTGTGATTGGCCTACTCTGCTCTGATTGGTCAGATGGCCCAGCCTGTTGTGATTGGTCTGCTCTACACTGATTGGTCAGGTGGCCCCGTCTGTTGTGATTGGTCTGCTCTGTTCTGATTGGTCAGATGGCCTAATTTGTTGTGATTGGTCTACTCTGCTCTGATTGGTCAGATGGTTCAGTCTGTTGTGATTGGTCTACTCTGCTCTGATTGGTCAAATGGCCCAGTCTGTTGTAATTGGTCTACTCTGCTCTGATTGGTCAGATGGCCCCGTCTGTTGTGATTGGTCTACTCTGCTCTGATTGGTCAGATGGTTCAGTCTGTTGTGATTGGTCTACTCTGCTCTGATTGGTCAGATGGTTCAGTCTGTTGTGATTGGTCTACTCTGCTCTGATTGGTCAGATGCCCAGTCTGTTGTGATTGGTCTACTCTGCTCTGATTGGTCAGATGGCCCAGTCTGTTGTGATTGGTCTACTCTGCTCTGATTGGTCAGATGGCCCAGTCTGTTGTGAGTGGCCTACTCTGCTCTGATTGGTCAGATGGCCCAGCCTGTTGTGATTGGTCTACTCTACTCTGATTGGTCAGGTGGCCCCGTCTGTTGTGATTGGACAGATGGCCCAGTCTGTTGTGATTGGTCTACTCTGCTCTGATTGGTCAGACGTCCAGGGTTATGTGATTGGTCTGTTCTGTTCTGATTGGTCAGATGGTTCAGTCTGTTGTGATTGGTCTACTCTGCTCTGATTGGTCAGATGGCCCAGTCTGTTGTGAGTGGCCTACTCTGCTCTGATTGGTCAGATGGCCCAGCCTGTTGTGATTGGTCTACTCTACTCTGATTGGTCAAGTGGCCCCGTCTGTTGTGATTGGTCAGATGGCCCAGTCTGTTGTGATTTGGTCTACTCTGCTCTGATTGGTCAGACGTCCAGGCTGTTGTGATTGGTCTACTCTGCTCTGATTGGTCAGACGTCCAGGGTTATGTGATTGGTCTACTCTGCTCTGATTGGTCAGATGGTTCAGTCTGTTGTGATTGGTCCACTCTGCTCTGATTGGTCAGATGGCCCAGTCTGTTGAGATTGGTGTACTCTGCTCTGATTGATCAGATGGTTCAGTCTGTTGTGATTGGTGTACTCTGCTCTGATTGGTCAGATGGTTCAGTCTGTTGTGATTGGTCTACTCTGCTCTGATTGTTCAGATGGCCCAGTCTGTTGTGAGAGAAGCGGTTGAGCACGTGTCGGAAACAAAACGCCCTTCGAAACAAAACGAGCTGAATTTCAGCTCCGCTTCTTCATCAACACTTGATACACAATGAATGATACGAACAGTAATGATGGTGTTGATTTTACCGTATCTTATATCACTTAGTTATCACATCCGTCGTTAATCCGGGCAACTCGAGTGCAGTGCATTGTGGGATACAGTTTCTAATGCAGTGTTCTTTCCGCTGTATATTGTAGTTCATCCAGGTTTTATGCATACAAACATTTGCATACTGTTCATTGCAGAAATAGTAAGAGTAGTGTGCTATTCTGAATGGAAGTAGCTTTTCTTTCTCTGAAAGTGAAATGGATGGCTGCGCACACAGCAGTGCATTTAGTCTTAATGTGTGCTGTGGCTCTGATCCAGAACTAGAAAGGCTTGTGTGTGTGTGTGTGTGTGTGTGTGTGTGTGTGTGTGTGTGTGTGTGTGTGTGTTAGTTTCTGATAAAAGCTCCTCCTGGCCATGCAGAACCTCTGCATCTGTCAGCCATTGACTGGAACAAGACCCGAATTTGATAACTTGAGCTCGGAAGAAAGAGTTCTGCAGATGCGCTGGAACGATTCTGTTGCAATGCATTTTTTGCAGTTTCCTATGCATAATTTAGAAATGGAAATGTGTTTTTGCAATTGTGTGTGCAAATCCTAAAAGGGGACATTGAGCGGTGGGACACTTAACCTCACAGGTGTGTGTGTGGAACGATCTCGGACCATGATTCATGCTCATGATTCATAAAGCACACAGTTAGCATGATAGAAAATCATTGCATTTTTTTCTCGTCTTGGCCTTTATAAATGTATGGCCTTCATGGCTTTTATATAGTAATAATTCATTCTATGCAGGAAAAAATAGTAAATATACTTGCATAATTATTGATATAAATAAATATTCATTGGGCCACATGCTTTTTTTATATTTTACCGCTCTGTATTCTGACAAGTCTTACAGCTTTTTTTGTTCAGTTGATTGCTCTTTGGAGCTCATCTCTGCTGTCTGTCACTCTTGCCAAGCTTAAATGGATCATGTGTAAACCTGTGTGACCCACTGGTTGCCCAGGCAACCCGTTCTCTCCTCCCTCTCTGATGATGGGAATGCTCTTCATGCAAATTTTGTTTGGTCGATAGCAGGTTTCTAAGAGACAACGCATAGTTGCTGTGCCAACGCAGGCCCATAGTCCTTAAATGTAGTTGGATGATTTTTAATTCATTTATTTATTTATTTTTTCACATATCTATCTATCTATCTGTATGTCTGTCTGTGTATATATATATATATATATATATATATATATATATATATATATATATATATATATATATATATATATATATGCAATGTTTTAATATAATTAATTTATACATACAATATAAAATAATATATAATAATAAGAACATATAATGTTGTTTTTTTTATTTGGTTGTGATATTGTCTTGATGGGTTATTAAAAGGTTAAGTATTATGAGAATTTTAAAACAAAATATGTCAAAAATGGATGATCATACAACACAGCCTCTCCAAATTTGACACCAGAAAAAATAACTCTTGTTTGCCATCTACTGGTCATCATAGGTAATAACACTACAAAGATCATTTATCATCAGCCTCACATCCCAGGATTTTGTGCCCATGTGTATATTTAGGATAATTGTAATGATTATGTTGTTTAGGACACAGCCGGACAGGAGCGCTACAGAACCATCACTACAGCGTACTACAGAGGAGCCATGGGCTTCCTGCTCATGTACGACATCACAAACCAGGACTCCTTCAATGCCGTTCAGGACTGGTAAGTGATATACACGCATACATCTTTATCCTATATGTGTATTGAGAAAGTTTAATCTTGAAGTTATGCACATATTGCTCTTAGGGCCACACAGATTAAGACATACTCGTGGGATAACGCACAGGTGATACTGGTGGGCAACAAGTGTGACCTGGAAGATGACAGACTCATTCCAACAGAGGACAGTCAGAGATTGGCTCATGAACTCGGTGAGAGGAAGCACATTTTAGCCTTTTTGCCAATTTGATTTGCTTATTTTGATGACCTGAAGAGTCGGGACATTATCAGGAAAAATCACAAGATTCAAACTTTACCCGCATAAGCACCAGTCTCAATGTGCCACAATCACACAGAGCCATTTTTATATCTAAATATATATCTATATCTACATCTTTATCTGTTCAAAAATAAGTAGTGAATGTTACCACAAAACTGGTTATTTATTTATTTATTTGAATCAATGTAGAAAAAACAGAACTTTCATTTATTCATTCATTCATTCGTTAGTTTTTTATTATTATTTAATTAATTAATTTTATTTATTAATTTTCCCTCTCTCACCTCAATAATCTCCTGAGACAATTTATAAGTCAAATGTAATATTAATTAACAATTTATAATATAAATAATTTATTAACAAGAGTGATTTATAAGTAAGATGAATATTTATAAATATTTTTTAAATATATTACGTATATAAATAAACTACAATAAAATAAAATATATAAATAAATTAAATTCATTATACACGGATCATATATATATATATATATATATATATATAATCATACATCATACAAATATAAAATAACATAATTGTATATTAAAAATATAACATTTGTGACTACATTTTTTAAAATATATAATAATTATTATTTCATTTTAGAAAATAACACATACGTGCTATTCCTATATCTTTGTTCCTCCACATTTAATCGTGAGAACGTGTCATGACAATTATTTCAAATTGTCAGTTAATATGATATAATCTTTTTCCTCAGTCTTTCCTCTCCTACCATCCTTCTCTTATGCGTTTTGCCTTTTTCCTCATTTCCGCAGGTTTCCAGTTTTTCGAGGCCAGCGCCAAAGACAACATCAACGTGAAGCAGGTTTTTGAGTGTCTGGTGGACGTGATATGTGACAAGATGACTGAAAGTATGGATGGAGACGGTCCCGTGTCCAATCATAAAGACTCCAGTCAGCAGGACATGTCCCCCGAGGGACACAGCGGCTGCGCCTGCTAAAACAAACTCTCTCTGTCTTTATCACGTTGAGAACTTCTCTTCACTATTTACCACTACTTGGGATAATCTTTGCTTTCCTTCTTTTAACCCAAACAGCATCTGCTAAATGCACTCAGTGTTGTTTGTTGACGTGGATTCATATGTGGAAGTCGAGATAGGATGGTGTGGATTGGAATTTGACTGCACTAGTGATCTACGTGACGCCCCTTACATATTCACACATGCACACGCAGAGACGTAAACAACCGGAGATATTCATCCATGCCCATTCCTCACGCTCTTCACTTTGTTCGCCATCTTTTCTCTGTCTTTCCCTTAAAAAGGCCACGTGGGTCTTTGTGGTTTTAGCACATGTTGGCTATCTCATCAGATACCTGGCCCGTAACGTCCACAGCCCTGACCTTTGTCTTGTTTTGTCTATCTGGGTGTCCATCTGCTTTAAACAGCTCATTTAGCACCATTATTGAGATAAATGCACTCTGTTATTCTGATATGTGCAAACATGAGCTGATGAAACCTATGGAAGTTTGTTTCTGCCACAGAATAAAAAAAATTAAAAAAGGTAATTCCGTAACTTTTTGTCTCTAAATTCTGACTTTTTTCCTTGCAATTGTGAGAAGCTCGGAATTGCGAGGGGAAAAAAGTTAGAATTGTGAGATATAAACTTGCAATAACTTTTTTTAATCCTAAATTTGTCGCAATTGTGACTATTTCTCACAAAATTCTCAAAGTCTGAATTGCAAGATATAAACACAATTGTGAGAATTGCGAGATATAAACTTGCAGTTCAGACTTTTTATATATCTTGCAAATCTGACTTTCTATGACTTTAATATGAATGTTTTACTCTTTTACAAGTTATTTTTTGAAATGAGCATTTTCTTATAAATTTAAGATAGCAAATAAACTATATACAGTGCATCCGGAAAGTATTCACAGCGCTTCACTTTTTCCACATTTTGTTATGTTACAGCCTTATTCCAAAATGGATTAAATTCATTATTTTTTTTCCTCAATTCTACAAATAGAATTGCCCATAATGACAACGTGAAAGAAATTTGTTTGAAATCTTTGCAAATTTATTACAAATAAAAAACGAAAAAATCACAATGTACATAAGTATTCACAGCCTTTGCCATGACACTCAAAATTGAGCTCGGGTGCATCCTGTTTCCACTGATCATCCTTGAGATGTTTCTACAACTTGGTTGGAGTCCACCTGTGGTAAATTCAGTTGATTGGACAGGTTTTGGAAAGGCACACACCTGTCTATATAAGGTCCCAGAGTTAACAGTGCATGTCAGAGCACAAACCAAGCCATGAAGTCCAAGGAATTGTCTGTAGACCTCCGAGACAGGACTGTATCGAGGCACAGATCTGGGGAAGGGTACAGAAAAATTTCTGCAGCATTGAAGGTCCCGATGAGCACAGTGGCCTCCATCATCCGTAAATGGAAGAAGTTTGGAACCACCAGGACTCTTCCTAGAGCTGGAGGAAACCAGGCACCGCTCGTCACCTGGCCAATACCATCCAAGCATGGTGGTGGCAGCATCATGCTGTGGGGATGTTTTTCAGCGGCAGGAACTGGGAGACTAGTCAGGATCAAGGGAAAAATGAATGCAGCAATGTACAGAGACATCCTTGATGAAAACCTGCTCCAGAGCCCTATGGACCTCAGACTGGGGCGAAGGTTCATCTTCCAACAGGATAACGACCCTAAGCACACAGCCAAGATAACAAAGGAGTGGCTATGGGACAACTCTGTGAATGTCCTTGAGTGGCCCAGCCAGAGCTCAGACTTGAACCTGATTGAACATCTCTGGAGAGATCTGAAAATGGCTGTGCACCGACGCTCCCCATCCAACCTGATGGAGCTTGAGAGGTCCTGCAAAGAAGAATGGGAGAAACTGCCCAAAAATAGGTGTGCCAAGCTTATAGCATAATACTCAAAAAGACTTGAGGCTGTAATTGGTGCCAAATGTGCTTCAACAAAGTATTGAGCAAAGGCTGTGAATGCTTATGTACATGTGAATTTTTTTTTTTTTTTTTTTTTTTTAATAAATTTGCAAAGATTTCAAACAAACTTCTTTCACGTTGTCATTATGGGGTATTGTTTGTAGAATTGAGGAAAAAAATAATGAATTTAATCCATTTTGGAGTAAGGCAGTAACATAACAAAATGTGGAAAAAGTGAATTCACTGTGAATACTTTCCGGATGCACTGTATAACCCAAAATGACCAGTATGCTGTCACAATAATTTGTTATATCTCATTATGCTTTCTTAACTTAATAAATGTCTTAACTAAGTTTGGCATCATTCATAAAAACATAAAAGTGATGCATTCAATGCAAGAAACCGGTGACACTTTACAATAAGGTCTCAATTCTTAAAGTCCCCATGAAATCAAAATTGAAGTTTTTTGGCTTTTAGTATGAATATGTTAGTCTTACTGCTGTCTATAAGCTAGTGTGCTCCAAAACAATGAGAAAATTCGCATTTAGAAGATATAAGCGTTCAAAACCTACAGTCTCTCACTTCCGCCACTATGGGTCAATGATTTTGATGACATCACTCTGCACTTCAGCTTCTCATCAGATTTTCTGTCCAATCAAATCCAATAAAAAATGAACATTTTGTCATCATTTACTCACCCTCAAGTTGTTCCAAACCTGTATTTTCTTTGTTCTGCTGAACACAAAGGAAGATATTTTGAAGAATGTTTGTAACCAAACAGTTGATGGTCCCCATTGACTTCCATAGTATTTCTTTCCATACTAGGGTCCATCAACTGTTTGGTTACAGACATTCTTCAAAATATCTTCTTTTGTGTTCAGAAGGACAAAGAAAATGCAGTTTTGGAACAACTTGAGGGTGAGTAAATGATGACAGAGTTTTCATTTTTGGGTGAACTATCCCTTTAATATCTGAACTGTAAGGCTGCTTGTTAAGTCTAGTTAAGCACGAGGTCTCAGAAGGTCTTGAAGTTTAAAGCAGGTAGTGTCATCCTCTCGAACAACTTTAGTGTCTTTATGTCTCTCCTCATTTTTAACTCTTGATCTCTCTTTGACTTGGTGAAACAGCGATGCCTCATTGTGCTGAATATACAGTATCAAATGTGAGAATTTTGTATTATAAAATTAAAAAAATGTATAGAAAAGATAAAAGGAGTGTGTCTGATTTATCTGATATTTAGTCAATCTTCAATTACATTGTGTAGCGAATTAGCTCAGAGGGGAAATATTAACAATTATTCATAACTCATTATGATTAATTATGAATATTTGAATCAGTTAATGAGATTAACTTGACGTGGCTACATTAACATTACAATCAATCAATCAGTTCATCCTGTGAACGCTCAGTATTGATTATTAATTAATTCTAAGAGAAGGATATTTTTCATGGCCACAGAAAAATAACTCTTCCTTCAATTTACAGCGCTTAGAGCGCATAACAAGATCGATCATTTAAGTGACAATTTGTTTGCAGGCAGGGAGTCAGAACCAAACATATATTGTGCACAAATTTTATTAACTAAATCAGACTAAACTAACATAAAACATACATACACATCACACATACATGGTAAGAGGCAAAGTTAAAGTAGTTGAAGAACCGGGTCAGAACAGGTGGATGAAGTTATGAAAACACCTGGGAGAGCCATCAGTCATCAGCCATCAGTGACTACAAGCCTACAGTGACTACAGGTTTACTAACTACACAGCGATTTGTATATCGTACGGTACTTGCATTTAGCCTGAGCTGTTGACGAGTGTCTGATGTACAATCACAGGAGAAAGCCTTGATAGTTCGGTCCGATGGTGTTGATTTCTTCTGCGTTGACTGAAAAAGATATGATGAACTTGCATGGTTGTTTCGACTCCGTTGAGGTTGAGGAAGTTGCACATGGCTTGAGGTGTTGGGCCTGCTGGCCCACCGGCCATGTGGTGGCATCGGGTTTCCTGTCCCACACACGCACATGGCTTGATGTGTGTGTAGGCCTTATCGGCCTGGCCTATTTGGCCGGCTGAGAGACAGCCAAGGTGACGCATCGTTTCGGTCCAGAGAGAGAGAGGGCAGATCTGTGCGTCTCTCTTTAAAGTCTGCAAGAAGTCACCACCTCCTCAGTCAGTGAGCCAATCGTATTCAGGCTTTTGGTGGGAAAGTTTTATGATCCTTTGTCTCAAGCAGATCATTTGGAGATTGGTTGCTGATGAAGGAACTATTAAAGATTCCTGTAATACTAATATGTTGCACAGGTATCGACATATCATATACACAATCATTCAGATCTTTAAATTACAACTTCGTAGACACCAAACATGCCATACACATGATTTTCGTTAACCATAGTATGCAATTCTGAAACATAAATCCAACAGAGATTGAATTAATACATAGACCAAACCCTATAGAGACAAATCGTGAGATGGATATATGTTTATATATTTCTCAAGTGGTCATATATAGGCTATATGGGTTTAAGATGGTTTATTTGTAAAAAGAATTGAGTGGGAGTCACAGCTCTCTCTGCAGATTCTTTCTGGTCGCAAAACCTTATCAGTTCCCATGTGTCCTGTAACCAGAGGCCCGGTGTTAGCTGCACTAGAGATGTTAGTTGTAGTTTTGGGGGATGGTTTCACCAAACTTTGTTGGGAGAATAAGTTTGCTGGATCATTTATTAAATATAATGAATAAATAATTGTGTCTGATTTGTCTCAGTTGTTACAATTGTCTTGTTATTATAAAAAAAAATATTTTTTGTGACAAACGGTGACCACTATTAAATAATGTAATATTTTACATAATATATTTAAAAAAATAAAATAAATTATGCAATTATAAAAAATACTGTTAAATTAAACAATAAAACATATATATATATATATAAATTTTATATATAATATAATAAATATATAATAATAAATATATATAATACATTTTATATATAAATTTTAACATCAATTATGTTTTTTTTGTTTTTGTTTTTTTTGCTGCATTGTGACTGTTTTTATGGCAATCATGTTTACCCCAAAAAATCTTATTATTACAATGTGTTCAGATGTTTTACTTTGTAATTTCTATTTATCAATGGTGATTCTCATTGGAGTTCACATTACTGGAATACAGTTTACTGCATTACAAAACAAAAATAGTTTATTATTATTATTATTATTATTATTAAAATATTATTATTTTTAAATCAGCATAAAAGCAGTACAAAAAATGCTACCATGATGTTGTTATTTATTTATTTGATGTCTTTGCATTACAGTAATGGGAATTGAGGGGGAAATGACAGAATGCAAAAAAACTTTAATGATCCTAAAATAGGCCTCATTTCTTTTGATTTTGGAGTCAAATGTGACATGCTCTTGATCAGTTCTGTGAGATTCACCCATAGCCTACTATTCAGATCTCAGCAGTACAGTGGACACGAGTGTTGGCCATCTAAAACACTCGTCTTCTCTATCTCTGTTTTTGGCACACTCTCCTGGCTGTCCGTTATGTCAAGTGTAGAAAGATAGTGGCTTCGTGTTCTGTACTGAAGCTTTTTCCCGCGTTCTCATCCAGTCGGATTATACCAAGCCATGTGACTGTTCTGTAAACAGTGACAGTCAGGTTAAACTCGGTTACATGTCTTCATACAATCCCTCAACCCTCACATGCATTATCAAAATACCCCATAATCTGTCATATATGTGCAACACAAATAGATCTGTGACTGAAGTGTTTGTTCAATTTTTTTTTATTTTCATCCATGTCGTTTATATTTAGCATCTTCCTTTCCTGTCTTCTTATACCAACACTTTTTTTTTATCTGATTTTTGTTTCTATTTCTCATTAAAAGCCACAGATTGAGTGTTGTTAATTCAAGACTGATAATGTAGAGCTAGAACAAAACAGAAACTGATTCAATTTTTGCATTTTTAAAGAAAATGTGTGTTTGACTGTTGCGTTAGATGTAGGCCTACTCCTAAAAATGAAGGTTCAAAAAGGAGGTTTTTGCTGCGATGCAATAGAACTCTTTTTGGTTCTTTCAGTGAACAGTTCTTAAAAGAACTTTTCTAAGTGTAAAGAACATTTTCCACTATCAAGAACCTTTTGTGGAATGGAAAGATTCCATGGATGTTAAAGGTTCTTCACGGAACCATCGACGCCAATAAAGAACCTTTTAAGTGTGGGGTTCTGAATGGTTTCTACATTTACATGCCTTTATGCATCAACAGTGACTTACACTGCATTCTAGGTGTACATTTTAATTTCATTGGAATCATATCCTTGACCCAGGATTATTATCATTAACTATAACTAAAATTATATATTTTTTAGTTAAATTTTATAAAGTCACAATTCTGACTGAGAAAAAAAGTCAGAATTCTGAGATAAAAAGTCGCAATTATCCTTTTTATTTTTTTTATTTAGTGGCGGAAATGGGCTTCCATAGCTTTGCTTTTGTCATTTTTTTTTCTGTATGTAGAATTCAGAAACCCTGTTTTTAGCGACACCTGTGGCCGTTAAATGAACTGCAGTCAGCTCGTGCATACGTAATGTACAAGAGACTGACGTGATTCAAGGCCCCGATATACTCAGTTCTTTTTCGTTCTTCGCTTAGAAGTAAAAAGAAGTTGAAATACCTTTGCAGCGAATCCGATATACTGTCGACGAACATCCAGACATCGTCCACACTGCTGAGAGCAATGAATATATAATGTATATGCGCGCTTTCCTCTCAATAACAAAATAAACACAACAAAATGACAGTGGTGAGAAAGCAACAGTTAGGAAAGCAATTCACCGGCATTCTGTCCACAGATGATGAGGTAATTAAAATTACACTGTTATGATAGTTTGATTTAAAGTACATAAATGGACTTACTATAGATATGTCTATGTGAGACTAGTTAAATTAAATGAAATTAAGGTCAAATAAATGGATAGTTCACATAATCATTTACTCACCCCCATGTCATTTCAAACCTTTCTTTCTTCTGTGGAACATAAAAGATCTTTTGAGAAATGTCTCTACATACAATGGAAGCCAATCGTCACCAAAATGGTATGGTTACCAACAGTCTTTAAAACATCAAAACAATGTGTTGCACACATAATTCATTGATTTCAACTATCCCTTTAAATGCATAAATGCATTCATTTAGAGAACAGAAAATAAGTGTAAATGAGAAGTCTTTACTGAAATGGATGTTCACACAATAAAAAAAATTCCTTTTCATTGTAGACAAAAATAGGAGCTTTATTGCTGATAGAAAAAAACGATAGACAAATAGTTAAGAAATTAATTAATCTGCTTTCAATCTTATTTCCAATGCTATTATGAAATAAAACAACACTCAGTGATTGTACCATTGGATAGATAGGACTACATGTGAAAAGAATGTGTCAGAAACTATGCTTTTTATACGTTATGGATTACAGAATATAGAACACAAAAAGAATTGCTGACAAATTAAACTGCTATTATAAAGTAAAAGGTTTATGTACAGTCATTTGAGTGGACTGCATAATACAAACCTTAATGTCAAGACTAAATCAAAACTGACTGATTTCTTAATTCACGTTCCTCGTCTTGTGAATGATTCATCAGTGCACGTTATTATTCAACAGAACTGAAAAATGTCTTTGTAATATTTTATCGAAAGTACAAAGTGCTTTGTTTTTCAGTTAATGTCACCAAAGCTGCTTGTGTGCTAGTGGTGTTTAAGGAAGGGTGTAGTCCTCCATAATCAACTACAAACTCTGGTATGGAACGCCTACTCTTCACGATCTAATCAGATCTGCCTGCTACAGTTATGCTATACTGTTCCACTCAGAAATGCCACAATATGAAAGTAAAATGGGTTGCAAATGTCAACAATGAGAAATGGTCAACCATACAAGAATTCCCAGAATGCACCACAAGAACTATCCAAATGCAAACAGGACATAAAGCATGAAATGGATGGATGGATGGACGGACGGATGAATTATCCTGCATATAATTCAACTGACTTATACATAAGGTCTAATGTTTGTTCAGACTGACTTCCTCCTCTAGGCTTTAATGTTTTACAGATCCGAAAGATACATATTACTGTAACTTAAATCACAAAAACTGCAGTCACATGACAAAGCGTTATTTACATTAAAAAAATATATATGTACAATTTACAAGACATTTTTAAACTTGGAAAACCCAAAACAATGACGTGTGAACTGCAAATCAGGCACTTTCCACAAAGAGGGTAAAAAATAAGGTTTTTTTTTTTTTTGTTTAGTTTTTTTTAATCAGTGTTTCAAATGTGATGCTTAATTTTAGAAATGATAATCAAGCTCAGGAGGGAAAAATACGATTTGTTTTACATTTATTTTATGTAAAGTTTATCATTTCTGCAATCCTGTTACAAACATTTGGTGACGTCTGAATAGTTTAAACTCTGATGTATATATACAAAAATGATTTAATCATTTGACCAATATAACCTATGTATATAAAAAATACGTATGATTTAATAATTTAGAGTACAGATTTTGGATACTCTTAAAATTGACTGTTTTTCATGATATCATAAATAATTATGAAACTTATTTAATATTTCTCCCTACAAAAATGCAGAAAATTAGCCTGTTATGCATTTTTCCTTTTTTTTAAGGGACATGGAAGTGAAGCCTATTTGTGGAAAGTGCCACTAATTAATGTATTCAAAAATTAATGTATTAAAAATGGAAACTCTCCAATGGTATATTAGTGGTACACGATACACTGTATTAAAATGTTTCATTAACAGCTGCCATAGTAATGCTATAATGTTAGCTTATTTTATCTGATGGAATATGTTCTTTTCCCCTGAAAGATCCTAGTGTTTTCATGTCCTAAAACGTCATGCGTCAAACAAAAATCAGTAAGATCCTGAAATGAATTTGTAGTATCAGTATCCAGATTCAACATGTCGACTGGTGAGCGGCCACCTGTGGCCAAAAATCTCGTTTTTGTATTCATTGGTGTAGATCCCGCGAATCCCGAGCTCCGCGATCCTGCTCGAGCTCATCGGGCTGTAGTCCATGGAAACCCCTGAGTCTGCGACCGCCATGTAGGCGTATCCCGGCCCTTTGGGGGGCCACGTGTGGTTGGGATACTCAAAGCTGGATTGCGAGGACAGTCTGCCCGAACCCGAGCTCTGCGGGAGCGAGCCGAGGTCAGAGTGTGAGGCGCTCAAAGACGACGTTCCCGCGGTGGTAAAGAGCGTCTGGAGCGGTAACGTCTCCTCGAAGACATCGTCCACCTGCCGCTCGGCTTCTCCTTGCACACGCTGGGAGTTTTGATTAAGAGCGACGTAGGTGTCATGTGACTGCAGTAACGTTGACTGGGAGAGAGATTCTGGGTTTTCTTGAAGTGCCCTCAGTTGCTCCATGAGCCAGTGACCGTGAGGAGGTTCTCGCCATCCTCCTATTAATCCCGAATCCGTACGCTCGCTCTCCTCTACCTCCTCCGCAGGTTTCCTCTCCTCTCTCGGGGACGTGCTGTAGCTGGTCAGAGAAACCTCAGACAAAACCTCCACAGGTGAGGGCAGCTCCTCTGTGTACACATGGACTGATCTTCCCCACATGCTGCCATTATTTTGGCTCATCCACTCCTGAGGGCAGAGGAAACACAGAATAGTTAGTTACTAAATATCTAATACTAATAATGTTTTTTTTTTTCAGTGATTTTGCAGTTCCAATATTTTTTTTTTCTACCCATATACAGCTGTTGACAGGAGGACAACCGCAAACATTGGCCGAATTCCAATCGGAAATGATGCCCTTTGGAGCCCTACTCGCTCCAAAGGGCAGAGCCCATACAGTGGGGACTTAATGTAGCCATTTGGAACACACTTGGCAAAGGGGGCAATGAAAGAATGTAATTTCTTAAATATCTTCATCTGGAATGTTCCCATGATAAAGCAGCGCGGCATCCATTAGCTGTTCTTACAACAGGAATTTCTGATTATTGTTGTTAATATAATTGTTGCGAATAAATATACATTTTTATGTTTCTTAAATTATGCTTTATATATATTGTGTGTTCCGTCTCTGTTCTTAACTTTAAACTTGTCTCATATTTTGTCACTGCAAGTCAACACTACCTAACGTATCTACTATTAAACTCATTTCTTACTTAAGAAACCAATTTAAACTTATGAAATCCATGAATAAATAAATGTGTGTAAAACATCAACTCTTCAGCTTTAAAATTAATCGCGAGGACTCGCCACCCTGGATCACATGACCACGAAAGATAAAACTGCTTCTTTGAAGTGACCATTGCACACCCTTCACTAACAGACTTGTGGAAGGGCCCTTCGTGAACTTTCGTTTGGAACGTCTCTACAGCTGGCATACCCTTCCTGAAGTGCCCTTCAATGGCGCAAAACAGCGTTTGAAAATCGATCATTGTCCTTCACTAGTTACGTTTACATGGACACTCTTTGCTTCAATCTTAATGAATTCCAATTCCGATTGATGAATCCGAACGCTGTTTACATGAACGCTAAAGAAAAAAGGGATCGTGTTGATGTGCGCGTTTATATGTCACAAGCTTCTGATCGGATTTAATCATTTGGCATGTGCACACTGCACGAATATACCCGCTGTTGTTGCATACTAAACACCATCCTTTTCTCCATCCTGTTTTAAAAGCAGACTTAATATTGATCAATTCCGGGTCCTTATTAGGAGACGACGAGCATATGACCCGTTATGCCGTGCTGCTTAAATTTATCAAACAGTAAAAACGCCCTTTCCCGCGCCCAAAACCAGTCAACTGTGGATGAGAGTATGAAACAAGGACTGGTTTGACGTTGTCCTGCTCCACTTCACAGACGATGAGTGGAAAGAGAATTGTAGAACGACAGGACACTCATTTATGACGCTATTCAACAGCATGTCATAACGCTATTTCTACGTCACTGCACATGCGCAATACTCTCCAGTTTTCAATCCAATCAAGTGTTTACATACATGTCCTCTCGATCGGATTACAAAAGGAATAAACCACCCTTTACAATCCGAATGAAATTTTAATCAGATCTGGCCAATTCATTCCGATTGACGTGGTTACATATGACTTTTTTTATTCCGATTGTGCTACTAGTCCGGTTACGATCAGATTATTAGGGTCCATGTAAAAGCAGCTACTGACTCGACTAAAAATGTATTTATTTATTTAATAATAAACATTGATTTGTTGTATCGGTTAAACTTTTGATCAATTTAAGGCATCCTTGCTGAATAAAAGTATCAATTTCTTTCAAATAAATTGCTGTATATAAGCTATATAACTTTTCATTTACTCCTTTACCAATCACAATTTGGAAACCATTTATTGTCAATTATGTTAAAACATGTTAAATTATACATGGTACCGTGTAAATGGTGCAGTGACATTCAATTGGAAACATGCATGAATTACCTTGAAATCCCCTTTGTAGACTGTGAAGAGACCTGGAAACTTGTGCTCTGGCGTGGGGATGTCAGGCCACAGTTTCTTCAGAAGAAACCTGTAATGTGCACAGAAGCGATTCATGTTTCACTGGTTCATAATAGAACATGGAGTCTGCAAATTTAATGCATGTGAAGTTCACAGATTTACAGTGGACACTGAGATGATCATTACAATATCTGTTACCTACACAGTCATTCCTACACAATCAATCATACTTACATACATAGATACATACTGTATCTTAACTATATTGGGTAGAAAAATGTCCCCAGATGTTAATCTGAAATAACAGTCCAAAAATTTTTTTTGTTTTTTTTACTCTAAAAATGTTTAATCTTTCCTTTTAGAGAATGGGTTACGGTTAGTCTGAAGTGATTATCATTAACATATAAAAACAATACGGGTATTGTATGTTCTCATTATGCATGTATTTGTGAGAACTGACTTGTGGTGGGTCAGAATCACAGTCAGAGACAGCAGGCACAGGATCAATCCGATGAAAAGCACCAGTAACACGATCAGCGGATCCATGTCTGTTACAAAAAGAGAAGTAAAAATGATTCCTCGTTCCTAAATGACAACGATTTGCCTGCATCTATTAAACCTTTGACAAAAATCACACGAAGTACTGGGATAAATGTTTATAGTTCAGATATAAACACTGATGTCTATGGTAGGGCAATATCAAATCATCAATCATCTCAAAATGTAAATTGTATTATTACCCATCTCTAATCTGCTAAATACAAGCAACTATAAGGCATGAAGATGATAAATATAAACATCATACATTTCTGTAAAGTGCTTTTAAACAGTGTATACTGTGAAAAGCGCTATATAAATAAATTTGAATCTACTTAAAATGTTTTTATGGAAGCCAGTTTCTGCCACAGTAGAAAAAATATAATGCTTTTGTAAATCTTAACTATAAAAAAAATAAAATACAAAGTCATAATTATGACATACTGCATCATAATTATTACATAAAAAGTTATAATTATGACATAAGATGGAATATTGAAATAGAAACTTTTTATGTCATAATTATGACAAAAACTATTATAACTTGGCACAGTGTCATATTTTATGAATGTGAAATTTTGAGATAAAATGTCAATTTTAACTTTGTATGTCAATTGACTACAAATCAAAATCCTTTAGAAAGTCCTGCTTTGGTAAATAAAAGTCATAATTAATACATAAAAAGTCAAAATTATGACATAAGTCATAATTATGAAATACTAAGTCATATTATGTCATAATTATGACAGTCAAAATTATGACATACTAAGTCATATTTTTTATGACATAATAATAACATAAAAAGTCATAATTATGACATACTAAACCTGTCCAAATTATGATAAAAAAATCTAAATTATGACTTTCTCTTTCATAATTTAAATTGTTTTCATAATTTTGATCTATGTCATTTATGACTAAATCAGAATTTCACATTTTTGTCATGGTTTTGACTTTTGTCAAGACTTTGTCATAATTATGATTTACAAAAGCATGATTTTTTTTCTATGTGATGGAAATAGACTTTCATGTGTTTCATTTGTTGATTGTACTTTTAAAAAGCTTTCAAATCCACATACCACTTGGTGGCGTGACTGCAAACACAGGATCGGTCCAAGAACTCCAGTAGCCCTTGTAGGAGACGCCATCGGGTTTGACACGGACCCACACCTTGTATCTGGTGCCGGACTGTAAGCCACGCAAAACCAGCATGGTGCTGGCCTTTATCTCCTCCACCTTCAAAAGACAACTCACTGCTGAATTTGAACAAGAGACACAACACTTCGGCTTATTCAAACTACACTAACGGCCTCATAAAAAACAATAAAGAACACATACCTTGCCCATGTGACTTCCCTCCACTGCGTATCTGACCTCATATATCATACTGTCATCCATGTATTTGAGCGGAGGAGGCAGCCAGCTCACGTTCAACTGCCCTTCCTTTCCTGAGCTCATGACCGTCAGGTTTCTGGGAGCATCTAGAAATACTGTGAGAGGGAAAATGTCTTAAAGTCAGCATGAAATCAAAATGGAAACATTGGAAACATGTTTATGGAACATTGCAGTATTTATTGTAAATGATTTATCTGTCCGTATCATTATTTTTGATACGGACAGGTGACAGGGACAAGCTGTCACTCACATGAGATCCACCAATAACAAACCACAACCATCCAATCAATTCCACATGGACAAAATCAAGTCCCGCCCTACATTTCGTCTTGTCTGAAAAGCAGTTTCACTCGCATATATGTCACAATAGGGGAGAAAAGACTATTGCAACTTCTGTTTCATGCCGACTTTAAATGTGTAGAGGGCTATACCTGCATTCTGCTTAGTATTTGCTTCACGTATTACTTTTAATAGACTTACAGACGTTCTCAACGTTGAGGCTGCGATTATAGAGAATCCGGCCATCACGGAAAACCTGCACGTCAAGAGCCGTGAAGAACAGGGTTTGAGGCAGTTTGCAAAGGAAGACGGTTTTGTTACTGGCCAAAGACAGAGATGAAACCACACAAGCCATCTTGTTCTCATTCCTGAAGACATGTGAAAATAAGAAATAACGTTGATTGATATTTTAATGGGACCATTTAACTGAACTGACATGAATAATATTAAACAGTGTCTTCCAAGACCAATATTTTAAAATGGGACCAGTGTGTGTTATATTGTGTTAAAATTTCTGCAACACCACACAAAATTTACTTTGTTTTGGTCTTAAAACAGTCACTTACTCATATGAATACATGAAGGTATACCGATCATGTAAATTATTCCTCGCTTCCTCCACTTCCCAGAAGCAAGTGAGATCCTTTTTTCCCTCCACAAAACATTTAAGATCCTCTGTTTCGTCTCGGAGTAACTGGGCCACTGAAAAAACATATTATATAAATATGAAAGCAGTCAGCATTTTTCAAAGACAATTGTAAATTGTACATTCATTTTGTAAAATTTTGTATTTTTTAATAAGTTCAATAAAACTATAGATTATATAAAATGATTTTAGATTATATAAAATGATTTTAGATTATATAAAATGCATGGATATTTCACAGTTTTGTTAAAAACAAAATTAATTTGAATGGTGGTCAGTTATTAATAATAATTCTTATTATCAATGTTGAATTTTTGCTTTTTTGACTGTCACTTTTGATCAATTTAATGTGTCCTTTCTGAATTAAAGTTCATTTCTTTTTTCCCCCCTGATATTTTGAATGATAAAGTATCAGGGTTTCCACAAAAATATGAAGCAGCACAACTGTTTTCAACATTAATAATAATCATAAATGTTTCTTGAACATCAAATCATCTTATTAGATACATTCTGAAGGATCATGTGACACTGAAGACTGGAGTAATGATGATGATAAATTCAGCTTTAACATCACAGGAATAAATAAAAAGTCATGAAATATGCATGTAACTTCATACTGAAAAGATTTAAACAATTAAAAGGCACATTTCTTACCTTTACTTTCAAAACTTTTTCCTCCTGCAGTGACAAAAGCAAGACAAAGCATGAAAACAACTTTCAATCTGTCGCTCCTCATTTTTCTCACCTATTTACATTACAAACTAATCACTGCTCTGTGTAACGGTTCCGAAAGGTGTATTCTCCTTTCCAGGTGGGTTTTTCGACCAAACTGTTTTGTGGACACCATTGACATTTACGTGCATCACATCCGATAAGCTGATAGTGTGTTCAGACAGAGTGTTTACGCTTTTACTATTTGGGGGCGGAGCATCAAAAAGTGTGTTGTTTACTGGGAGGAGCTTGAGTGAGGACATGCTGACATGACTGTTTGAAGTGCTCCATATTTTTTTAAGAAACAACATTGCATACTCAACCTAAAGGACCGAGTAGGAAACAATATAATCTAGGGGTTTAAAATCTAGGGGTGCATTAGATGTACCAACGATCAACACGTGCTCAGTTACATGTGTTTTTAAGAGTGCAAACTGCACTGGTGTTGTTCTGTAGCAAGTAACCGGTTCTTTTTATCACAGCCTGACACTCTTGTTTTTTTATGCTCAACCTGCGTTATCAGCACAGCGCTGAGCTTCTCTTATGCACAGATAAGCGCAAGTATTGCGAGCCGATCCAGTCTGCCCGCAGCTCACTGTCCATTATCACTATGACAGGACTGTACCGTTATTTCAACCCAGGACACATTGTTAAGATGGGAAATGTGACACCCGATTAGGCCCACAGGTGGTTTTCATCATGCCAAGGCTTTGTCTGTGTTTAGTAAAGAATGACTTTTATGTGCATTAAAAAGATGTTGGTCCTCTAATGCACTCAAAACCAATTGTAAAAGGCAGAAATTGTCTTTTACATAGTACATACATTCAAAAAAAAGTTTGACACTCAGGTGACACTCAGGTCAACGGTGCATGTATTTCCCTTGTTTCCGCTGGCTCTGGAGGTTGTGGGTTAGTGGTGCGTAACAGGAAAATGAATGTTCAGGAAGCCCCTTTGTGGTAGTTTTCTGGGTACGTAGATAAAAGCAGAGGACTTGGCAGAGATACGAGTATAAAGTCATAAATTACAGATGCTATCAGCTCCAGCAAGTGCACAAAGTCACTTTTCTTTTTGTGCAAATGAAACTAAAGAAAGTTCCTCAAGCTGAGCTTTACATTTGTGTTTTACATGCTGATGTTTTGTATTGCAATACAAATTGCCATCTAGTTTTCATCTATAGTCCCTGGCAAACACGTTTCAAATATGGTGAATTTTAAAAGTGCTATACTTTTCTAAGTGCTCAGACTTAAAAGAGGCAAAAATTCTCATAGATTTACATTGAAGTAGAGATCCAAGCCATATTTAGAGACCAGAATATTAAGGACCAGTAAGCAACCACCTAGCAACCACCCAGCAATGCCATAGTAACCACCTAAAACACCCTAGCAACCACTCAGAAATGCCATAGTAACTACCTAGCAACCACACTCCTGGAGCTCAAACATTAGAAAATGACAGAGATATTTTAGTATCATTGATATAATATTATAGTTTCATAATTATTTTTAAAAAAAAAATATTATTAAAATATTTAAATTATATATTTAATATATTAAAATATTAAATTATTTTATTTAAATATATTAAAATATATATATATATATTTTTAAATATTTATAAAAAATATTTTTTTATTAAAGAAGTGTGTTTTTGCCATTTCTATTAGTTGTTTAATGTCTAGCTATATAGTTTTTATTAAGTTTTAGTTGATTTCGACTTCCTAAGCCTGTAGGCTGATGTTTATGTGAACATGTACTCGGGACGTTTTTGCCGGGGAAATCAAAAGGATGTGACGCTTACGCGCGCTCCCGAGAGCCACTTTTCCGTTCAATTAAACATGAAAGAAATACAATGTTCAGGATAATTCTGAAAGAGCTATTGAATGTGTCGTGAAAGAAAAGGGATTAATTCAAACCATATCCTTAATTTCTGATTTAGAAACGTTAAGAAACTTTTTTTAAACAATCTTAATTGCACTAACATACAAAAAAAGATGGAGCATTTGAAAGTGCTTCACAACTGGCTCCTAACTCATAAAACAGCTATTAATTCATGTTAAATTAGAAAAAAAAGACATTGAGATGGATTATTAAAGTGTAAAATAGATTGATTTTGGTAAGTGTAAATAATCATTAAAAAAAACTAAAATTAATTACTAACGAGTACCAGTTCTAACCTAAAAAGAAAATGAGAAATGCTTGCAGAAAGGGTTTTTGTTAAATGCAACATAATCACTGCCTTCGCTCCCCACGTGCATCAATGAGCCTTGGCCACCCATGACCCTGTCGCCGGTTCACCACTGTTCCTTCCTTGGACCACTTTTGATAGATACTGACCACTGCAGACCAGGAACACCCCACAAGAGCTGCAGTTTTGGAGATGCTCTGACCCAGTCGTCTATCCATCACAATTTGGCCCTTGTCAAACTCGCGCAAATCCTTACGCTTGCCCATTTTTCCTGCTTCTAACATATCAACTTTGAGGACAAGATTTGCACTGTTGGCACCAATGAAACCAACATTTGGCTTTTTTTTTTTGGTGGAAACAGGAGAGTCGAGGTGCGCATTTAATTCTGCAGTGAGTTGGGCAGCTGTGGTTTTATATTTTTTGGATACAATCTGGGTTAGTACCTGGACATCCCTTTCAGACAGCTTCCTCTTGCATTGACAGTCACTCCTATTGGATGCGATTGGTGGTATGCCGACATTACCCTGGATAGCATAGTTCCTGATACACCACAAAGACTTGCTGTCCGTGGGGGGTATTCCAGAAAGCAGGTTATGTGCCATACCTGAGTATGTTTAAGAGTAAGTAAGCGGATAACCTTAACTTTTGTTTCCAAAAACGGAGGTAACTTTCAGGGTATGTAAGAAGCCATAGCAACTCACTCTCTGAACATAACCTGCTCCGGAGCAGCTCATGTTCCAGGGTTAGTTTGCTTAAGAGGTATTCAGATGCGTGTTACTTACTTATATTAATATAACTACATTTGTTATATAGTTACAGTTATAATATACAATATTATATATTAATTCTAAAGCACTATTACAACAAGGTAATGTTTAAACTTTAATTCAATTCAAATGTATATATATATATATATATATATTTTTTTTTTTTTACATCTCACACATGGACCTGCATTTAATTAATTAGCATCAAACAAACAATATAATCCTTATCCTCAGTGAATAAAGAATACTTATTAAAAAAAAAATTATTACACAACCACCAAATAGGTGGCGATGTGCACAAAGTAGGTTATGTAAATCGCCATTAAACAAAAGAAGGAGGAATTAGTATGACGTACTTGTCCGTTTCCATGGCGACTCGTTGCTCTGTTGAGAATGTCTTGTGTGTTCACGGTTAACATACTCTGAGTTGTCTGAACTTACTCTCGGACGTGTTTTTGGAACCAGCATACCTCGAGTAAGCAAGGTTTGGGTTAATCAACCGGGAGTTCAGGGTATGTGACGGTAAGTTAACCTTGCTTTCTGGAATACCAATCAAACTTTTCGTTTAATAAGTATTCTTTATTCACTGAGAATAAGGATTATATTGTTTGTTTGATGCTAATTAATTGAATGCAGATCCATGTGTGAGATGACAATAAAATAAATAAATATATTTGAATAGAATTAACATTTAAACATTACCTTGTTATAATAGTGCTTTAGAATTAATATATTCGATTTGCGCACCGCTGACCGCCGGAAACTCGTTATTTTAGTCTATAAAGTTTTAAATATGGATATTTTTCTTACACAAACGCGCCACTTCGCTTCAGAAGGCCTTTATTAACCCCCCGGAGCCGTGTGGAGCAGTTATATGATGGATAGATGCACTTTTATGGACTTCAGAAATGACCCAACAATTCACTGCCATTAAAAAGCTTGGAAGAGCCAGGACATTTTTAATATAACTCCGATTTTATTTGTCTGAAAGAAGAATGTCATATACACCTAGGATGACTTAAGGGTGAGTAAATCATGGGCTAATTTTCATTTTTGGGTGAACTAAACCTTTAATGAATTAATATAACTTTATAAATTAAACAATAATAAAAATATTTTATATATAAATATTATATGTATATATGTTTTTTTTTATTTTATTTGAGAATGTTTCTGGATGTCAAAGGACGTTTTGTCACTAACTTCTCTTCAGAGACAACACAGGCCTACACACACTAAATTTAATTTGAGACTCATTTTGTTCACTTTGCTTGACCAGCTGGAATATTCTAAACTAAATACATGTGAAAGGTTTAAAGCACTTTCAAAGTTTCTAAATGAAATAATGTCAGTTAAATTAAAGTTTGACATTGGTCACATTATTGAAACTACATATTAATGATTATTAACAAGGTTAATAACTAATGTGGATCTAAAGAAGACAGTCATAAAACACAAGCTACATATACAAAATATCTTCATAATCTCTAGATATTAGTCAAATTATCCATAAGAAACAGGTAGGCCTACATACCTATACCGCGTTTACATGTGGGTGAATAAAGTTCGAGGTTTCGGCGGTCATGTTCGGGTTGCAAATTGTGCGTACTCGTACACAAAATTTCTTTTTATGAATCCATTTCAAAGTGTTTATATCTAAACGAACAACATTCGTAGATTCTCCTCTACCCCTGTATTGTTCTGGGCTTGCACAGCGTCATGCAGCCGTTTAAACTCTGATCAGAGACGCCGACGCCGCTGGTTCCATGGCTTGCCGTTTGTACTATATTAGTTAGTCAATGTCGTAATGTTTTTTTTTTTTATGATTTTTAAAGTCTAATTACAATTCTTATAAAGTCATTATCGAGTCATGTGGTTCGAGACTGATTTAATTTAGATTATTTGTTCTCAAGTCAAGTAATTTTCTTCATTTATTAGAAAACTTTAAATTTGGAAGTGCGGTCACGTAACTCCACCTGTGATATTTACAGCTGTTAAAGTGTGGAACGTGAGATAATCATACGATTTGCTTCGGCATCTCGCTTGCAATATCACTTGCGTAGGCTATCGGCCGGGGGGAAAAAAAATAAAAAATTAAATAAAAAAAATAAATAAAAATTTCACAACACAGGAAAACGTACTCGGTTACTTAACGTAACCTCAGTTCCCTGAGATAAGGGAACGAGTACTGTGTCTTGCTAGACGCAATGGGAATAACTCCTTTTCTCAAAATACTGAAGCATTTGTAAAATCACGCAGTGCTACTGCACAGCCAAAACAGTATCGAGTGCCACGCTATTGGCTGGCCAGTGGGAACTGCATGAACCAATGGCAGAACAGCGTAACTGAGCGAACCAATGGGCACAAAGCCCGCGAAGCTGAGCACAAAAGCCCGCCAAATGGGCAGGGAATCTGCCCATAAAGGACGCTGTAATGCCATAAATGTCAGGTTATATCGACTGAAGCAAAGATCACTCGTTGTTAGCGCCATTGCACGGCCGTCTACGCAGTACTCGTTCCCTTATCTCAGGGAACCGAGGTTACGTTAAGTAACCGAGTACGTTCCCTTTCGAACGGTCAGTCGTACTGTGTCTTGCTAGACGCAATGGGAACCTGTTTAATCCCGCCGTGCTATGATAAGCGCAATGACATGTACTCCCTCAGGTTGAACACTTATTAAAAAGGGCCCAAAACTAGAGTTATTGACATATCATGATCTATATATATATATATATATATATACACATATACACACACACACACATATATCCTTATGCGTACTGGACTCATAGAGGCCAGTAACTGTAAGGAAAAAACTTGTTTAAGCATTGAAGCGTATGATGGCCCCAGATGCCAACTTATGAAGGGGACGGGCTTCACAGAGGCCGCCTTATTACTCATTATACAGCGAGAATCTGTGCCTGCAGCGCTGTAGAATCTGGTAAAAGTAGATGGTGAGGACCAGCCTGCCGATCTACAGATGTCACCAATAGATACTCCACTAGACCACGCCCAGGAGGAGGCCATGCCTCTGGTGGAGTGAGCTTTGACGCCTATGGGACATTGGAGGCCAATAGTATCATAGACTAACGCTATCGCGTCCACTAGCCATCTGGCTATGCTTTGCTTGGTGACCGGAAGTCCCTTAGTGCGGCCACCAAAGCTTACAAAGAGCTGCTCCGACTGTCTAGAGTGGGAGGACCACTCAATATATGCTCTAAGCGCCCTAACTGGGCAGAGCAGGTGTAACTGTCTCTCATCCTCAGAGGGGGGAAGAGCAGAGAGAGTGATTACCTGTGCTTTGAATGGTGTTGAAAGCACTTTGGGTACATAGCCATGTCTCGGTTTGAGGATGACTTTAGAATCACCTGGGCCAAATTCTAGATATTTTAGTTCACAGAGAGCGCTTGAATGTCACCAACACGCTTAACTGATGCCAGTGCTAATAGCAGGGCAGTTTTCAGCGAAAGCGGTTTCAATTCGGCCGTCTGCAACGGTTCGAAGGGAGGTCCTTTTAGTGCTCGTAAGACCAACAAAATGTCCCAGGATGGCACCGTAGGAGGGCGAGGAGGGTTAAGCCTCCTGGCTCCCTTTAAGAATTTTACGACCATGTCGTGTCTGCCTACTGATTGGCCAGCTATCGGCACATGAGATGCGGCAATAGCTGCCGTGTAGACTGAGTGTGGATGGAGTGCGTCCTACATCCAACATCTCTTGCAGAAAAACGAGTATCTGTGATATCTCGCATGACACTGGGTTATGGTTCCTGGCTGAACACCAGTCAGAGAACACTGACCATTTAAGGGCATAGAGACGCCTAGTAGACGGAGCTCTAGCTTCACTGATAGTGCTCAGGACACTCACTGGGAGGTTCTCGAGCTCCCCTTGAGGGGCCAAACATGTAGCGCCCACAGTTTGGGACAGGGGTGCCAGATTGTCCCGTTCGCCTGAGATAGGAGATCTTTCCTCAGGGGAACTGGCCATGGGGCTGCTGATAGTAGCTGAATCAACTCGGGAAACCAGTGGTGGGTTCGCCAGAGTGGAGCCACTAGCAGGACTGTGTGCTCGCATTCCCTGATTCTTTTTAAGATCTGGGGAAGGAGCGGGACTGGCGGAAAAGCATAAAGCAGGCAGCATAAAGCATCCCTGCTCTTTGAAAAATAAATTGGGCAATGACAGTTGTCTTCGGAGGAAAAGAGGTCGACCTCTGCCTTCCCGAAAACACTCCATAACCGTTTGGGGATGGAGGGACCATTCCCCTGGGGACACGAGGCCCCTGGAGAGCATGTCTGCTCCCTGGTTCAGTCTGCCCGGCACGTGCACTGCTTTTAGCGAATGCAGTTTGCCTTTCGCCCATAGGAGGAGATGTCTGACCTGTTGGTTGAGCCATCTCGACCTGACCCCGCGTTGGCGGTTTATGTAGGAAACCACTGTCGTGTTGTCCGTACGGACTAGGACATGATGACCCGAAAGACGTGGTAGAAAGGTCTTGAGGGCTAGCACTACTGCCAACATTTCCAGGCAGTTGATGTGCAACAGTGACTCCGTGCTCGACCATGAGACGAAGGCCGGTTCGCCCTCGCACAGAGCGCCCCAACCCGTGTTGGAGGCATCCGTGGTGACCACCATTCGTCTGGAAACTGTCCCCAAGCTCACCCTCGACTCGTAGAGGCGGGGATTCGACCACGGGGCCAGGGCTTTGATGCAGCCACGGCCCACCTTGATCCAAAGCTGGCCTGAATGCCACGCTTGCGGAGGAACCCGTGATTTCAGCCAGTACTGCAGGGGGCGCATGTGCAGCATGCCCAGCGGAAATACTGGAGAAGCTGATGCCATAAGGCCTAGCGTTCTCTGAAAAATTCTCAGGGGTGTGTTGGTTCCCGTTTTGAACGAGTGTGCAAGCTGCTGTGTAGTCAGAGCGCGTTCATTCGACAGCCATGCCCTCATTTGGGTCGGGTCTAAAATCGTCCCCAGGAAAGAGATTCTCTGCCTGGAAAGCAACGAGCTCTTGGCAGTATTTATTCTGAGACCCAGGCATTCTAGATGGCTGAGTAGCACAGACTTGTGAGATTCTAGTTCTTCCTCTGACTGGGCCAGGATGAGCCAGTCGTCGAGGTAGTTCAAAATGCGCATTCCTGTTTGTCTCAAAGGGGAGAGAGCTGCATCCATACACTTTGTGAAAGTGTGGGGGGCCAGGGACAGACCGAATGGCAGGACTGTGTACTGGTAGGCCTTCCCGTCGAACGCAAATCTCAAAACCGGTCTGTGACGGGGATAATTTGGATATGAAAGTAAGCATCTTTCAGATCCACTGAGAAAAACCAATCCATCGGACGGTTTTGCTTTTTAATGTCAGCATTCTGAAAGGCCGTTTGATAAGGGCCCTGTTTAGATGTCTGAGGTCTAAGATGGGCCTGAGGCCGCCATCTTTTTTGGGGACGAGGAAGTAGCGGCTGTAAAACCCTGACTCGCTCTAAGCTGGAGGCACCGCCTCTATAGCTCCTTTCATCAATAGGCTCTCTACTTCAGTTTTAAGGACGTGAGTTACGTTGCTCTCTACCGAAGTGTGAGTTATCCCCGCGAAGCGGGGTGGTTTGCGAGCAAATTGGAGCGAGTAGCCTCGTTGTATTGGGTTTATAACCCACTGTAACACACCGGGGATGGCTTTCCAAGCCTCTGCCCGGTTGCACAGGGGTTTTATAGTTTCGAAAGGCGGCGCGCTGTGCAGGGCGCCGACTTTCGTGTGGTGAGGAAGAGAAAGAAAGCTAATTTGTTGAGTATTTATGTTTTTTATTGGGTTCGCTATTACAGGGGTAGAACGCAGGGGAGCGCGCATTAGAGCGGGCTCGCTGTTTACACTCACAACACACAACAACATTTTTCTCCCCGGCTGGAACTAAAACGGGCCGCTGGGAGAGAACTCTGAGCTTTTTGGGGGGCGGAGCAGCCTGGGCGGGACTCAACCCTCCTCTCTTCCTGACCAGCCGATCAGGACTGCTTCCTGTGTTCAGGGTCCAGCGTTATCTTAGGCCGGGGTCCCTGACGCTTAGGAGGGAAGCGCTTCGTCTGACTCTGACGCTGATCGTGCGGTGGGCTAGGCTGCGCGGGCGCGGGTGCCGTCCTGTGCTGCTGCTGGTTCGGCGCTCTCGGGCAAACTGAGGAGGCAGAGCTGGATCGTTTCGGCAAGAAATGTCACATTGCCTGGGACGCTTTCTGAGCCGTGGTGAAGCGTTCTGCAAAACCATCCACCGCGGGGCCAAATAGGCCGTTTGGAGCGTCGAGGAAGGCGGTCTTATCGGCTTCCTTGATCTCCATGAGGTTTAACCTCAGGTGGCGCTCTAACACTACAAGGCTGGCCATGGACCTGCATATGGCCTGGGCGGTGGCTTTAGTGGCGCGAGGGGGCAGGTCTGTGGCGCTTCGGAAGTCACGGAAAAAGCCTCTTGATCTGGACCAGCCTCATCCATAGCCACGGAGGAGTTTGGCTTGAAACACTTGCAGGACCGCCATCGAGTGGAGGGTGGAGCCTGCTTGGCCGGCGGAAGCGTAAGCCCTATTCGACCAAGGCTGACGTTGTATGGCAGGGCTTGGAAGGGTGGGCGATCTTAGGCTTCCAGCCTATCGCGGAGGGCGGGCGATCTTAGGCTTCCAGCCTATCGCGGAGGGCGGGCAGAGGTGCGCTGCTACCGTTTCCTCGAGTGGAAGAAGCTTCTCGTAGCCCTTTTCGACAGCGCCGTCAATGGTGGAGAGCACATGCGAAGTGGATAGGCAGAGACGAGCAGAGTAGGGCGCGCGCCATGACTTCGCCAACTCCTCGTGCACCTCGGGAAAGAACGGTGCAGCTCTCTGTCGAGGGGCCTGCTGGCACCCCGGCAGATACCACTCATCAAGGCGGCTGCGTGCAGGCTCTTCAGGCGAGGCCCAGTCCAGGCCGAGCTCACCGACAGCTTTTGTGAGGACACGGATTAGCTCGGTGTCCGCACCAGCCCTTGAGTCGCTGCACTGCTGTGATGTTGAGGGGGCGGGGTCGTCGATGGAGCCCGACCATTCCTCAGCATCAGAAGCGACGAGAGACACGGAGTCATCGTGTGGATGCTCGTGTGTCTTCCTCATTGGCGCCGAACGAAACCAGGCCCTTGGCGTCGAGCGGAGGGTGCAGGTCCGATCGAGAAAACGTCACAGGCGAGGGGGCACGCGGGCACTGGGCCGACGTGAGCTCGCTAGCCTCGGTGTACTCAGCCCTCTGGCTCCACCGTTTTTCCACCGAGGTTCGGACGGGAAAGGGAACGGGAGAGCGCGAGGCGAGAGCAGCGTCCGCGTGGGCCTTGCCCAGACAGATCACGCACTCATCGTGGCCGTCCTCTTCGTGTAGGTGAGTGCTGCACGTGCCACACATGTGGCGCGGCATGACGTATGTCATTATAAAGGTAAAAAGAATACACCGTAGTGTTCGTCGGAGAGTGCAGGGGAATGGCGCGACAGCTCGTGGGATCGCTGGCGATTGAGCGCGCTGAAACAGGCCACTGACTCGTTCGCAGGAGGTCCGGGCTGGCTAGCTCGCTATTCCGCTGCAGGCTCGTCTTTTCTCTGCGAAGGTGGTGTAGGCTTCAAGAGTTATCAGCGAGGACCAAGATCGTCGCTGAAAGAGATTAATCTGACATTTATGGCATTACAGCGTCCTTTATGGGCAGATGCCCCGCCCATTTGGCGGGCTTTTGTGCTCAGCTTCGCGGGCTGTTTTGGCTGTGCAGTAGCACTGCGTGATTTTACAAATGTTTCAGTATTTCGAGAAAAGGAATTATTCCCATTGCGTCTAGCAAGACGCAGTACGACTGACCGTTCGAAAGGGAACCCTGCTTGTGTTATTATGTAGTATTACATTCAGCCACAAAGCATTGTAATGAGTAGCATTATCTTGGCCTATGCTCTAACATCGAACCTGGTCTGCCCTAACACTGAAAGACGGAACCAAAATCTAGCGCTGCAACAATCGCTAATTGAAAAAAGAAAAAGAAAAAAAAAGAAAACTTACAGTGGGGGGACACTGGGGGGCCAGTCAGTTTTCAGGGGGGGCAAGTGCCCCCATGGCCCCTCCCTTCAATCAATTTTGCATAACAGGAAAACAGCAGGGTGAGGGGTAAGATGTATTTAAGGCAGCCCGCACTGGGCAAGGCTGTCCTTCTCTGCAGAAACTTTGTCTGTATGTGAATGGCCTTCTTGCAAGAATAAAATACTTCAAAGACAAGTGGGTTTGGTTTTCATTACAATCTCACCACTAAAGAGTTAATATTTCCACGACACTATATAACAAATTTAGTTATATTAATATAACTATATTAATTACATAACACGCATCTGAATACCTCTTAAGCAAACTAACCCTGGAACATGAGCTACTCCGGAGCAGGTTATGTTCAGAGAGTGAGTTGCTATGGCTTCTTACATACCCTGAAAGTTACCTCCGTTTTTGGAACCGAAAGTTGAGGTTATCCGCTTACTTACTCTTAAACATACTCAGGTATGGCACATAACCTGCTTTCTGGAATACCTCCCTGATGATGTACAACAACGCTGCCATTTGTTTCATACTTTAGAAAACTTTAAACATTCAAATACTTTCTACATTGTCAATATAAATTCTGCACGTATAGTTGACTGAGATACAAAATATCTGTATTTAGTGTTACTTTGTCAACATTACAAGTAAACACTAACATTCCTATAAATCAAGTACAGCCGGTCGAACTTAGAAATAAAAATAGGTTATTTTGGAATATGAACATTTATTTGCGGTCTTCACATCTTTTGTCCCGCTGGTCCAGAATCTGCTGTTCTTCACCGATGACTGGACGAAACTCCAGAGCTCCTCCTGCCTGCAGCACCATGTGCCACTGCTGTCCCTGACGAGCCGACGAAGGACACGTGTCTGACAGATACAACTGCCACTCATTCTGCCCCGCTACTTCCTCAAAGGTGCACCTCACCTGCAGGTAACGGTCCAGTACAGAAAGTAGAAGATCAGGGGCTTCACTGTCCCGACTGCCTTCACATTCACTCTGAAAAGAGACCATGACCCTGCACAGGCCCGGGCCGTCTGCTCTGTTCTGCTGGATCTGTGTGAGAAAAGCAGCCGTGTCGTGCAGGAGGGCCACCACATGGGCCACAGGGCTCGGGTCGTCCTGTAGCCCTTGCAAATACTGCTCCAGACTGTCCACGATGATCAGAGAGGGAGGAGACGCGGCCTCGGACGCCAGCTCATGAAGGGACGCCACATCCTCAACAAGCTCCCCCAAAGTCTTCACATACACAAACTTCACATTCTGTAAGTGAAGATGCATGAAAACATGATTTAGGTGACTTTTATTCAGAACAAATTATATTTGGCAAGTTCCTGTCATTAACCCTGTAAAACCTGAAATAGTTCGATTTTTTGGTTTATAGTTTATTGAATATTTAGAAAAAATATAAAAGAACATTTAAAAACAAAGCTTTGCATGTGTTTATGCATAAGGCTTTTATGGCGCATTTCTTCCCCTATGCTTTCACTTTTCTTTAATCTAAACAATGTACGATATAGTTAAAATTCAGAGCTCAAACTCGAGCGGAAAAAGCACCTTGATTTTATTTAGAGGCCCAAACTGAGCAAAAATACGCTATTTAGTGCAGATGCTGAGATTTATGGTTAAAAAATAAAGCAATGAGATCTTTATAACCGTATTTAGACTACTTACATAAAATGCCTATAAATATCAGTTGTCATTTTAAATCTGCTAATAATGGCTTAGTAAGATATTTAAATGCTTAGTTTTATGATCAAAGCTCTGTAGTTTTAAAACATGTAATGCAATAAAATAAAATAAGCGTTCCTCAAAAGTCTGATGGATCATATTTGATACTTACATTTTAAAAAACAAAACAAACAAAAACAACTGTTTGGATATTCAAGTAAACCTAAGTTGCTTCAGTGCAGTAAATGTTCATTGTGAAATATTAATAACAATATAAAAGCTATATTATAAAATAATTAATATATAAAAATATTATAATAATATAAAATAATTGCGTTTTCTTTTTTACAGCAAAAAAAGATTTTACAATTATACTAAAAGGCCTTTTACTTAATAAAAAGGTATAAACTATCAGATGGCATATATGTGTGCAACAGGTTTTTCAGCAAAGTTTTGATCATGTCGATAACGCATTTCTGACTGAATTATCTTGTGCATTTTTTTTATTATTAATTAAGTTCAGGCACTTCAAACGAACTATTATTATTACCTTCAGACTCTCTAGTTTTAGTCCAGGTACTGAAGCCCTCAGGGAAACCGGTAGAGACTGAAAAGGGGTCTGTGTGAAAAACAGCACTTTGAGCCCCAGATCTGTAGCAGCTGTCACGGCGGATAGAAATAACACAGATCTACTGATGTTTACATCCCCAAACACTAGCGTGTTTCCTTCTACACTAGAGGGAAACAGCAAATCACTCCCTCCAGTTCCTGATGCAAACCGTCTGAAAACGACTCCTAAAATATCAGCCATCACAATTTGCGTAAAATGGTTAATATTAGCAATTATTCATTTGAATGTAAGTATGACTTATCTACAGCAAGCAACAACGTAAAGGTAACGTCATATTCTGTTCTCCCGCGAATTTGACGTCCCCCACTCCCACTGCCTTCTGTTGGAACGACGCATCTGATTGGCTGCCATTAAAGAGAGCTCACGGTTGATTGGTCAAATCAATGTGTCGGTTGAAATGCATATTAAATTATCCTCGTCTTAATTTCCAAAAATATATATTTTATCGTAAATTTCACGCATTATTCATGTACAAAAATAATAATCTAATAAAAATACTAACTAAAATAAAAAACGGAATAAAATAAAATGTAAAAAAAAAAAAAAAAAAAATCCACTTCCTTTAAGGCTACACATAGCACTTCCCTTTAAGACAAAACATAACAACTCAACAGCTGATACAAAACATGGCGGCGGTAAACACAGATTCGAAAGCCACCGGAGAGCAAATTAAAGCCATTTTACGCCGCTGCAGGGGCCGACCCCGGCTGACAGACGCGGACCGGGCGCAGCGGCGGCTGGAATCGCGGAAGAAGTACGACGTGCGCCGGGTTTATCTGGGAGAAGCACATCAGGTCTGGAGCGAGCTGCGCCGGCGCACGAGCCTGAGCGACGCGGGGCTCGCGGAGTATTTAATCCTGCTCAATTCGGCATATGGAGAAAAATACCAGCAGAAGTACGGCAGGTAGATACTCAGACTTGATAAGTGACCCATAAAAGCCATATTTGATCATGCATTACTCAAAACCAATAAGTTGGGTAAATGTCCAATAAATTCATGCATGCATGTGTGGACTGTTGTGCACAGATATTCTTGACTGATACAACCAAGTTCGTTTGCCTTTTGTATCGTGAAAGTGTTCTTTGGTAGCCTGAATCTGCCATTGATTGGGCTTATTGATGTATTGCTTTATTTTAGTTTGTTTACATGTATTGCTGTAAACTAAAAAGTACCAAGCAGTGTCATGCTATTTCCATGTTTTTCATGGAAAAATACTATACTATACTATACATGGTACCTGTACTATAATAGTACCACTGTATCTTCTTGAATCATCTTGGAGTATAATGCAAGCACCATGGTACATGAATATAGTCATAATTTAGTATACCATGACATTTCCTTATGCATCACTTTACTGTATATAGTAATGCATCCCACAATGCAATGTGCTTGACTTGGCCTGTGATGAATGAACCAAATGTAGGCTCATTTAATTGAATTGTCAATAGATGTTTTTCCAAACCCCTTTTGACTGACGTGTAGAAGAAAAAGAGATATTTAGCAGAAAGTGTAAGCTTTTCTCAATACAGTGAAGGTGGATGGGGACTAGAGACAGCTGTGGTCACTAGTTAGCTTCATGTGGCTTTTCTTTTTAACATGGGTGGTGTAAACATGTCTCATGTGTTGTGATGGACAGGAGGAAATCCATTCCTGAACAATGCAACAGTAACAGGAAAGGTGAGTAATATTTATATGCATTATATCGGTTTCTTTTATTGACACGTACACATGTAATCCAAACTACTTTTCAAAAAGTAGTGTTTCCTAAGCTTCTCGCAATATGCAGTAGTGGCCAAAAGTGATGTCCGACCTAGGAAAATTGACACGTTCACCCTTTATTCAAGTATTATGAAACATTTATTAAAGATTTTGTAAGCATATTGTGTAGTTCTTGCTTGGAGTCAATAATTGTGATGATGACGCAATGAAACATGCCAAATTGTGCGGACGTACTTTTTTAACCATCATGCAAAGAAATTATGAACAAATGCAAAAACAAGAGAGAACCAGCAGAATATTAATTACTGACCTTTTTGCTTCTCTATGTTTTTTTTTAGTTGTAGTTTGCCTTTTTTTGCCAAATAATTTGGTCAGATAAATACCTTAACCAAGTTTAGTGTTTTGTTCTTCCCTCATATTTAAAATATTTTAAAAATATAAATTTTTCTATATTTATTTATATATATATATATATATTTATTTATATATATATATATATATATATATATATATATATATATATATATATATAAGTTTGTAAATTCCTAATATTTTGATGGCTTAATCGAACTTGTAGGGTCATCCAATCATTCCAATCCAATCTTTTGGACACTACTGTTCACTACCATTCAAATATTTATGGTTGGTATGATTTTTTTAAATGTTTATTTTATTAATTTTTTTTAAATAAATAAAAAAATACAGTGAAATTGTAAAATATTTTTTACAATTTAAAATAATGATTTATATTTTCAGCATCATATTTCCAGTCTTCAGTGTCACATGATCCTTCATAAATCATTCTAATATGATGATTTACTGCTCAAGAAACATTTCTGATTATTGTAACACATTTTCTTAATATTTATTCTTATTGAGAACAGTTGTGCTGCTTAATATTTTTGTGGAAATCATGATACATTTTTTCAGGATTCTTTAAAAAAAATTGAGAGTTCAAAAGCGTTTATTTGGATTATAAATGTCTTTACTATCACTTTTGATCAATTTAATGCATCCTTTCTGAATAAAAGTATAGATTTTTTTAATATATTATATAATATTATTTTTTAAGAAAAAGTACTAGCGTGTTTAATTTGTCTCTGTGAGCGAGTAAGAGCAAGACTGTTTTTCCTCGTAGGGAAGAAGGTGTCCGCCACCAGCTTGCAGGATGTGGTGAGCTGGTACCAGTGTCACTGCCAGTCCTGCCCGCATGAGCCTGAGCTGCAGGCGGTGGAGCCCACTCTGGGATTATCTACATCTGCACTGTGGCAATGTGTGGCTGGTCACTCGTTTGTGCAGTACCTGCCCTGGCCTGCAGGAGGGGAGTCTGAGTCAGACGTGGAGGACAGTGTTATGGAGAAGGATGAGGAGGACATGCCTTCAGAGAAGAAAGCTGCCGACAATGAGAGTATTAACACCAGGAGAAGGAGACTACAAAACCACGGGCAGCTGCAGGGTATGAAATTCTTAAATAGTTTACAGTATGTTCCCCCTGTTCCCCCCTAAGTTCCTCCTGAGATTTTGGGTTAATATTTCAATAATTTAACTACATATTTGCATGTTCACTGTTCTCTGAGGACAGTTAATGATCAAATGCAAATAAACACATAAAATATTTGCATTAAACACATTAAATGTTTTTTTTTAATTGTATTTACTTTAAAATTATTTATCTTTGTATAGATTTTTTTATATTATTATTTATAATATTTTATTACAAACCCGATTTCAAAAAAGTTGGGACACTGTACAAATTGTGATTAAAAACAGAATGCAATAATGTGGAAGTTTCAAATTTCAATATTTTATTCAGAATACAACATAGATGACATCAAATGTTTAAACTGAGAAAATGTATCATTTTAAGGGAAAAATAAGTTGATTTTAAATTTCATGGCATCAACACATCTCAAAAAAGTTGGGACAAGGCCATGTTTCCCACTGTGTGGCATCCCCTCTTCTTTTTATAACAGTCTGCAAACGTCTGGGGACTGAGGAGACAAGTTGCTCAAGTTTAGGAATAGGAATGTTGTCCCATTCTTGTCTAATACAGGCTTCTAGTTGCTCAACTGTCTTAGGTCTTCTTTGTCGCATCTTCCTCTTTATGATGCGCCAAATGTTTTCTATGGGTGAAAGATCTGGACTGCAGGCTGGCCATTTCAGTACCCGGATCCTTCTTCTACGCAGCCATGATGTTGTAATTGATGCAGTATGTGGTCTGGCATTGTCATGTTGGAAAATGCAAGGTCTTCCCTGAAAGAGACGACGTCTGGATGGGAGCATATGTTGTTCTAGAACTTGGATATACCTTTCAGCATTGATGGTGCCTTTCCAGATGTGTAAGCTGCCCATGCCACACGCACTCATGCAACCCCATACCATCAGAGATGCAGGCTTCTGAACTGAGCGCTGATAACAACTTGGGTTGTCCTTGTCCTCTTTAGTCCGGATGACATGGCGTCCCAGTTTTCCAAAAAGAACTTCAAATTTTGATTCGTCTGACCACAGAACAGTTTTCCACTTTGCCACAGTCCATTTTAAATGAGCCTTGGCCCAGAGAAAACGCCTGCGCTTCTGGATCATGTTTAGATATGGCTTCTTTTTTGACCTATATAGTTTTAGCCGGCAACGGCGAATGGCACGGTGGATTGTGTTCACCAACAATGTTTTCTGGAAGTATTCCTGAGCCCATGTTGTGATTTCCATTACAGTAGCATTCCTGTATGTGATGCAGTGCCGTCTAAGGGCCCGAAGATCACGGGCATCCAGTATGGTTTTTTGGTCTTGACCCTTACGCACAGAGATTGTTCCAGATTCTCTGAATCTTTGGATGATATTATGCACTGTAGATGATGATAACTTCAAACTCTTTGCAATTTTTCTCTGAGAAACTCCTTTCTGATATTTCTCCACTATTTTTCGCCGCAGCATTGGGGGAATTGGTGATCCTCTGCCCATCTTAACTTCTGAGAGACACTGCCACTCTGAGAGGCTCTTTTTATACCCAATCATGTTGCCAATTGACCTAATAAGTTGCAAATTGGTCCTCCAGCTGTTCCTTATATGTACATTTAACTTTTCCGGCCTCTTATTGCTATCTGTCCCAACTTTTTTGGAATGTGTAGCTCTCATGAAATCCAAAATGAGCCAATATTTGGCATGACATTTCAAAATGTCTCACTTTCAACATTTGATATGTTATCTATATTCTATTGTGAATAAAATATAAGTTTATGAGATTTGTAAATTATTGCATTCCTTTTTTACTCACAATTTGTACAGTGTCCCAACTTTTTTGGAATCGGGTTTGTATTATTAGTAGTAGTATTACCTCTAATTATAAAAAATTAAGACACATCCCCTGGTTTCAAGCCTAGTCCCAGACTAAAATGCATGTTTGAGCTGTTTTAACTTAAAAGCAACTTGCACGGAAATATCTTAAAATATGTCAGTGCCGTTGATTTGTCTCGAGATGCAAACAAGTAATGTTTTTTCTAAGGCACGTTTATAAAAGCTACTTGGATGTCCTAATTGAACTAAAGTCTATTCCTTGATTAATCTAAGACCTGTATGTGAAACCAGGCTATAAAAATATAAGAAATATATCTATAGACATATACAAAATATAAGAAATATACTTTTGTAAATTACATAAATAATAATTGACTTAAATTCTTCACTTTCAAACGTTCAAACCCTCAAGTGTTTGTTTTAGCAGAATACTGGTAAAATGCTGTAAACTTGGAATGTTTGAAAATATGCAAATGTGTAAATAAAACCAACCTAGTGCACAGTGAGTTCCTGTTAAACTTGAGATATACAAATACGTTAAACTCGCAGCACATGCAGAGAAGTTTGAGAGATGTGTTATTATATTATAGTTTTTATTAACATTTTAAATTACTTTTTATGTTTATATTTTCAGTTTTCATTTTAATTGTAGTATAATTTTTGTTGTAATTTTGGTATATATGCTTTTATCTTTTTTTTTACCTGTTTATTAATGTTTCAAAAAAAAATTTTGTTTATTTTTTATTTATTTCCAGTTAGTAATTTTAGTCCTTTAACTTATTTCATTTAGTAGGGCTAACTTTCAAATTTTTGTTTAGTTTAAGTTTTTCATCAAATATTTATTTTATTTTAGCTTTATTTTTTTTCATATAAATATCTGTATTCTTTTTTTAACAAAAATGTTTTAATAGTTTTAGATTAATAAAAAAGCGGAACACATCTGATCATGAGCTGCTTGCGAAATTCACTCTGAAACACACAGCGCAGCGTACTATATACTTATTTAATTAAATCATAAAATTTGATTTGATATTTTGAATCAGTTATTAATTTTATATTTTCCATTCTCATCTTAACTTCAGTTTAAGAGTTCTTTTTTAGTAATTTTGTTGTGTGTGTTTGTCATTTTTAAAGAGGTCATGACATGGACTTCTAAAAAATTATTTTAATATATTCCTTGAGGTTCACATATAATCCTAAAGTATTTTGCACAAAAAAACAAATATATATGGAGAGAAACTATTTTCAACCTTCATTCTGACCCTGTCTGAAATGATCTGTTTTTAAGGGGCTCCTTTAAGGTGTGTCAGTAAACAGCCACTGTTATGATCGGCTAACATCATTGCATATAAAACCGTATCAACGCCCACTCGCTATTGTCAGCCGTTAAGCGACAGAATGCCAGTGGGCGGGGCCTATGGTGCGATGTCTTGCTCTGAAGGTTGCTTTGCATGTGTGACGTCACGGGTCACCCAATATCCAAACAAGCTGTTTTTGGAGCTTGATTAAATAAATACTTTGTTTATGAGGAGGACGTTTTGAGCTATAAAATTTGTAGGATATTTTAATATCTCTTATATGTCAAAAGATCAAGGCAAAGTTGATTTTTCATGTCATGACCCCTTTTAATAGTTTTTGTTCTTTTTAAATGTCTATATAGTCTTTAGTTTTAGTACACCAAGTTAAACTAAATTAAATAAATGTTGCTGAAATAAAATGTTTAAGTGTAATGAGTGTTTTTTATGGTTTTAGTTAACTACAAAAACAGTTTAAAGGGTTAGTTCACCCAAAAATGAAAATTCTGTCATTAATTACTCACCCTCATGTTGGTCCAAACCTGTAAGACCTTCGTTCATCTTCAGAACACAAATGAAGATATTTTTGATGAAGTCCGAGAGCTCTCTGACCCCTCCATAGACAACAATTTGATTAACACTTTCAAGGTCCAGAAAGGCAGTAAAAACATCGTTAAAATAGTCCATGTGACTCCAGTGGTACAACCTTAATGTTATGAAGCGACGAGAATACTTTTTGGGGCGCAAAAACAAACAAAAATAACAACTTTATTCAACAGATTCTTTCTAGTCTGTGTCAGTCTCCTACGCAGTTTCCGGAGGTGCCTGAGAGCTCTCGGATTTCATCAAAAATATCAAAATTTGTTTTCCAAAGATGAACGAAGGTCTTACGGGTTTGGAACGACATGAGGGTGAGTAATTAATGACAGGATTTTCATTTTGGGTGAACTATCCCTTTAAATTATCGCACTAAGCTATTATGATTTCTATTTTATTTCCATTAATTGTGCAGCTCCATTTATTTATTGGAATTTCACATTTTTTTATTATTTAATTAATTATTAGCTTTTCATCAACTCACACACCCCCATTCTGTCATATTGTATTTAACATCGAATAATGAATTAAATCTCTACTTAATCTTGCAGATGCAGTTAATGAGTTGGAAGACGATGATGAACATGAATCTCAGATGGAGCATCAGGTGACATGCACATCCCTCAATGATCTCCCAGGATCCCCTGCGGCCCACAGCAGTCCTCCCGCCTCAGAACACTGTCTGAGCAACCAGGCCGTGTGGGAGATGGAGGTGCTCATGAACCGAGAAGCCGAGTCTGATGGAAAAGTCTCGGATCGGGATGCGGCGAGAGAGGTGGACCCTGTCACAGAGCAGGCGGACGGTTCAAGAACATTAGAAAATGAAGAAAAGGGTGGAGGCTCGGCAGAGAGATATGAATGCATGGTTGTCACAGCGCCCTTGACGGATAGGCGGGAGAGGGAGGATGAAGATGATGGTTCCGGAAAAGGTGTGGAAGAGAGCATCCCGTCATTGGCGACCACCTCAGCTCAGAGTGAGCTATTTGAGAGTCAGGATCTGCAAACGGTGATGGGCGAATGTGAGCTACCGGACCAGCACTCTACACTGGAGGGATCTCAAGTAGGTCAAAGGGGTCATAAGAGACCCACTAGGGCAGTGGTTCTCAATCACTAGGGGCCTCAGCAAACTTACAAGGGGGCCGGAGGATGACTTAAACCTCAGAAGATGACTTAATAAAATTTATAGTATTGATATATTAAAATATTCTGACTTTATACTTTAAGTTGGGGGGCCTTTGAGTCAAAAAGGTTGAGAACCACTGCACAAGGGGGACACAAGATGATGTAAAATTATTTAAAATATGACAAAATATACTTTAAAATTATGAGAAAAAAATGCTTTAATCGCAAACAACTGCGATTAGTAATGTAACAATCACAAAAGTAATGTAATATAAATTAATGTAAAGTGTAAACACTGAAGAATATTCAGTCATTGAAACTTTTGGAATTCTTATTCTGGATTTTTTTAAATTATTATTTTTAATTACATATTATAAATATAATCTATAATACTTAAATGCATTAATTTAAATTGCTATTCCTAGTTAAAAAAAAAAAAAGTAAACAAGCCACTGTTGTTACAGCAGAAGTATCTTGGGGGCCCTTCAGATGTTGTCTTTGACAATGGGGGACCTTGGAGTCAAAAAAGTTGAGAAATACTGTTACAAATTGAAATTGGTATTACTTGGTATACTGCATACTATTTCTGCTGTATACTTGGATTTCACAACAAAAAATAGAAGAAAGAAATAATATTTTGCCTAAAGAAATTAAGGCTATTTTTAATTATTTAAATTGAAAAGTAGTAATACCTTATTTCTTATCGTTCCTTCTGATTTAAATTTTAAAAAATGTTTCCAGTATCTTTTTTGTAATATCTGAATTACACAAAAAAAAAAAAAAAAAAAGTAAAATAGGCTTAAACTTCACCTTCCATTTTTTTTTATGATAAATAAAACAAAAGTAATATCAGCTTCAATCTCCTTGACTCATTATTTCATACATTCATTTTTACATTCAGTTACATTCAACAACACGGCTTTGATTTATGTAATTGTGAAAAGTCATTGTAAAAGGGTTGTTCTGTTCAGGTGTTTTGCATTGTGAATTTGTGAGCTGAACTTTCAGCTGCTTTTCTTGTTTTTCCTGCTTCCTGCTTGCTTTGTCAATGGATACTTTTGATTTGCATTGTATATATTGACCCCTATGGAAATGCCACAGAAAGGGAATGTCCAGTTTTATGACATTTTTAGGACATGTTGACCGTTTGCAGTCAAATTAGTCCATTTGCATGTCTGGTGTATATGTTTTTTCAGTGGTGCACATCGCCCTTTTCTTAAAGTGCCCCATTATGCTTTTTCAGATGTGTAATATAGCTGTTTGTGCATGTAAAAGTCTGCAAAGTGCAGATAAAGTGGAGTTATTGTCTTCCAAAAGAAAGAACCAATTCTGAACTGCCTGAAACGTCAGTAATTCTAGTCTTACTTCCTGCTTGAACCTACGTATGTTTGTAACAAATTTGCGTAATGCCATTGCCAGCCTATGGTCTTCACGTCTACTTTGACCCTCAAACACTGTAGTTGTAGCTGAGACTGGAAGAGTTTGGTTTGTGTTGTCAAGAAGACGCTGTTTTCTGCACTGCTAAATCTACTTTAATGCACTTCTAAAGGATGAGGATTTGCGCTTGAATTGATACAGTAAAGCCAACACCATCATTACTGCTCATATCACTGTGTATCAAGTGTTGAAGGGCTGAAATTCAGATATGGTAATGGGAGTTTCATTTTCATCAAGAGCTGTAAGCAGACCAATCAGAGCAGAGTAGACCAATCACAACAGACTGGGATTTCTGACCAATCAGAGCAGAGTAGACCAATCACAACAGACTGGGATTTCTGACCAATCAGAGCAGAGTAGATCAATCACAACAAGGGCACATTCAAGCTCAAACCGGCGCGCAAAGTTTTGCTACGGTTTCCAGGTTGAACGACATGTTTCCTGGAAACGGTGTGCAACGAGGTTTGAGATACGTTTTCTCTTGTTTGGTGGGTGTGTCAAAAATGTCAGCCCAATCAGCAGCAACATGTATATAAACCACGCGGTATTAAAGAGACAGTTCGCACAATGGGTCCAAGTAAATTTGTTTACAAATGTGTCCGCTGCAGCTCGGTATGTTCTCTTTTATTCTGGACAGCAAAGGCAGTGACTGTAACATCGAGCGTATTTTGCAGTATTAAACACGTATTTATACCAATTTCATCAGGCTCCGAAAATTCTTCAAAAAGAACACAAAGAATGGCCTTCTCAGCTGCCATAGTTGCAACTCTTGCGTCATCAGAACAGGGTGTTCAACGCACCACCGTTTCCGTTTACAAAACATTTTCAACTTGCAACGTTTTGTCGGGGCTGAACGCAGCCCTGACTGGACCATCTGACCAATCAGAGCAGAGTAGACCAATCACAACAGACTGGGCCATCTGACCAATCAGAACAGAGTAGACTCTCAGAAAGAAGGGGTTTAGAGAGTCCCAATCCTTTATCAAACCATTTCAGACACCGTGAGAAGAGGTTATGCTGCAATGTATATTATGAGAAAATCAAAGTGTTTTTTGACCTTGGATGCATGAAAACCTATTGTAGGAGACCTTCAAAACAAAATTAGGAACCTTTAAAATAGCATAATAGGGGCACTTTTTATATCCTCTCAGACTTTTTTCCTGTGAAAGAACTACTCATATTTTTTTCCTCAACTGCATGTTGTTGCAAAACTTGAAATGCAAGTCAAGACTTTTTTTATTTTTGTATTAGTGTTGACGTATGATATTTTTTTTCTGCTATACACAGTACGATTTTTGCAAGCTACATTTTCCATGTACTAAAGGCGTAATATTGTGGCCAGGGGTTGTCAAACTGCAAAAAGCACCATAAACCTCATCCATATGACTATGAAATTTGAATATGCAGAACTGTTTATTACACAGCTATCATATGACTTCAGAAAAGACACTGAATAGAGTCTACAGGTTTAATGGACTGCTTTTATGTGCTCTTCTGTGGTACTTTTTGTCCTTTTTGGTACTTGACAACTACTTACCACAATTTACTTTCATTGTATGAATAACAGCAGCTCACAGATCCTTCAGGATATTTTATTGTTGTGTTGTGCAGAAGAAAGAAATTCATATGGGTTAAACAGAATATTCAATGTTAAATCCTACACTTTGAATAACTTTACTTCTACTCTATTTCTCCCTTTCTGTAGCTGATCATAATTACAGGTCCCAGCTATGAGGCTCTGACGTCTGAAGGCATTCAGCTGAACGTGGGCGGCGGTGATGTCGAGGAGGTCACATGTACTCTGATCGGAGACATGTCGTATAATCAGATGTGCCAGTCAGAAGCGACGTCACATCCCAACGTTGACACAGGTTTCAGTCCCATCATGTTCCTCAACAGCCACTGCTGACCTGTCCTGTGTTTCAGCTCTTAAACGTGACTCATAAGGCAATCATAGTGTTCTAGCAATGTGTGTCTAGCAACTACTTCCTTATGAGTTTAGTGTCAGTTTAACCAGTTTCAGTAATATAAGCTATTTTAAGGATTTTGATCTTTAAAATAGGAATATTATGAAGACACTCTGTTGATGTTTAACGGTTTCAGATCTGGGTGAGAAGCAGTTGTTGGATCCCAGTGAAGAAACACACTGTCCGGAGAAGCTTCAGCAATCTCTCAGTAGGTTAGTCAAGTTTTTGCACAGTAGCCACTATGAAAACACAAAACATGAAACCTCTCATTTCTGAAATAATTCGGTATTTTTTTTTTTTTTTCATCTGTTGTGGTCCATAAGATTAAGATATGAAGATATTAAAATTCGAAGCAGCACAACTGTTTTACACATTGATAATAACCATAAATGTTTCTTGAACATTAAATCATATTAGAATGATTTCTGAAGGATCATGTGACACTGAAGACTGGAGTAGTGATGCTGAAAATTCAGCTTTGATTAGGACATGACACATAAACACATAAATTTCATTTTAAAACATATTACAATAGAAAACAGTTCTTTTAAAAAATAGTAATATTTCACACCATTACTGTTTTTGTATATTGACTCAAAGTCTCTGACATCAGGCTTCAGACATCCGAGAGTCCTAATTTTGAACACTCCTTAACCGTTATTGTTACGCCTTTGTTCACATGCCTGTTTTTCCAGGAATTAAACAGCTCCTTATGATAGGAAATGGAGTCTTCTGCTTTTTGCTGGTGGGTTGGGTTGGATTGGGTTGGGTAATACATGACATACAGGTTCATACACCTCAAACCTAAAAATATGGAAATTGATATATGCATGAAAACGCTTATTAGAAGAAATAGCCATTATGCTTCTTTTGACAGTAAATAAGCACTAAGAACACCTTAGCAACCACGATACTCATTATAATCTTTGTTGTGGCTAGTTTTTGCACTATTAAAAAATCGAATTATCATATTTTATGGAGTGTGCTTTATTATATGACTGTGGACTAAAAACTCCTCACAAATCTCATAAATGTTATGGCACATCGTGTTACATAGGCCACATGTACGTTAATCTGAACAACAGCATTTTCGTTTATCAAATTTCTAGTCCACACTAAAACGTCAGAAGATGCTTATCTTACTGCGTACACGTAAAATGTAATAAAAGCTTACTGAGATTTACTTACCGAGAGACCAGACATAATAAAGTTCTCACGCTATTCTTTATTTTATTAGCAAAATATCTCACTACTTACTGGTGCGTTCGGGTCACACTCAATTGCCATTCCATGTATGGTCGCAATTGAAAAAAAAAAAGTGAGGAAAAACGGCACACTGCTATTTCTGCTCCCATATAACTTTTAGGGGAGCAGAAATAGCAGTGTGTAATTTTTGTTGACTCTTTTCGATAAAGATTATTTTAATCAAGCACTGCTGAAGTTATGTTTGTTTTGCCACAGGACAGCAATTGCTTTTCTGTAAAAAAAAGAAAAGTAACTTTTCTGTCCTCTTTGCAGGAATGTAATAAGAAGATCATACAAAGTAACTTAACAAATTTATTAGACCATAAGGTGTGTGCCACAACTGCCCTAAACTAACAGTATTGGTCATTACCAAAATCATGTTTTAATATTTCTGTAATGGTTAATCCAGCAGTATATGTAAACTCTTTAGTCACAGTTGGCCAAGTCAAAGTCCGGGCTTGAATCCTATTGAACAAATTTGGGATTTAGTGGAATCAAAGATAGATCACACAAAAGTTTCATCAAAAGCAAGTCTTTGGGAACAACTAGAAACTATTTGGAAGTCAGTAACAACAGAGACTGTGGAAAAGTACTGTACATAAAAACAATACCAGCAAGAATGCAAGGTGTTATCAAGGCCAAAGGATGCCATACAAAATATTACATTTTTTGGTTATGATGTGTGAATAAAGACTATTTAGTTATTTACCTAATAAAAGTTTTAGTTTTAAACAAGTTTTTGACAGATTCCTAAAATATTTGTGTGGTCTAAAAACGGCGTTTTCAAATTTATCTGCTTGGGAGAGCGTCTTCAAAAAGCTTTCAGTTTTGTCTCAGTGTGGATGAAAGCCCAAATCTTAGAGAAAAAGATGCATTTTCAAATATAGCCATAATGTCATGATCTACAGAATGAATTGAAGCCACATCAACAGTGTCTGAGTGCATGAAGTCTTTGAAATGTGATTTGATCTCAATTCAGTGGTGTGTGTTTGTGTTGCAGGTCTAAGAGGAGCCGGAGGGGTCCAGTAATCGAGGCAGATGGCATGCTGAAGATGTTCCATTGTCCATATGAAGGCTGCAGCCAGGTGTACGTGGCCATTAGCAGTTTCCAGGTGAGGTCATGTGTGCAGTGCATGTCTAATGAGCCTGTGGCCAGAGAATCCCCAATGCCACAGTGCAAACAGATAAAAATAGACGCTAGAAATTATACCCTGTGAAATGCATTGATGTAAACCTGAACTGCCAGGTGCTTTGTCTTGTTTTATTGTTCATCACTAAGGAGAGACTCTAATTGTTCAGTGGACCTTAGCAACAGGAAATAAAATTAACTTTCCCTTCGCACAGGATGGGTTAAATATTGTGAATGCTGGAATGTAATTCTGCTAAATATTTATTGAATTGGTTAATTTTTGCCTCATCAGATTAATCGCATTGAAAACAAATGCATATGTAAATACAGATGTGGGTCAGTTAGTTTTCTGAGAAGGCTTGACGCTCAAGAGCACGATCTCATGGAGCTCATGTCGGACGAGCAGCAAATTACAGAAAAAAAAAAAAATCACACTTTCTGCTTCTGGCTATAAGATGCGTCATGATGTCTAAAGATGTTTTTCTGATGCACGTTGGACAGAATCATGTGAACCTGGTGCACAGGAAGGGCCGGACCAAAGTCTGTCCTCATCCAGGCTGCGGGAAGAAGTTTTATCTGTCCAACCATCTTCATCGGCACATGATCATACACTCAGGTACAGGCATCACATGTTATTTGGTTACTGTGTTAATCCAGAAACAAACACTATAATTGTCCATATCTTATTATGAGATAACTAAGGCTGCATTTACACTGCAAGTCTTAATGCTCAGATCCGATATTTTGACCATATCCGATTTGTATTTCTTTTTGGATCTGATTGATCATAGGCCTCATTGATTTGAGCTTATGCACATTTTTTTAAGCGAATAAGCTTGAGTGAACTGAACACTGAGGTGCATAAGCTCAGATCAACGATCAGTCAGATCAAAAAAGAAATACGAAACATGTCCTAACTGAAGGAAAACAAGTGGACTAAAAAATTGAATCCAACATCTAGATATCTATATATAACATAATGAGAGATTTACAAGCTATACAAAAGGCTGGAAAAAGGATTTTCAACACTGCACAAGGGTTAAATAGATGGCTTTTTTAATCAACTAAACATATATTTACCTTCTTTCATGCAGGTGTACGAGACTTTATCTGTGAGACTTGCGGCAAGTCGTTCAAACGCAAGAATCATTTAGAGGTGCACAGACGAACACACACGGGAGAGACGCCGTTACAGTGAGTTCACTGAAAGAACTGAGGTTCATATGGGCCATATTTAATAAATGTCACTTCATAGTGGACGTGGTTACTCACAAGAAAAGTGTTTTTCTTGAACCTGTTCCTACAGATGTGAGATATGCGGGTATCAGTGTCGACAACGAGCGTCACTTAACTGGCACATGAGGAAACACACGTCTGAAGCCCACTTCAACTACACATGCGAGCATTGCGGCAAACGCTTTGAGAAACTCGACAGCGTCAAGTTCCACAAACTTAAGAGCCATCCAGACAAACAGCCGACCTGAAAGACACCTAAAGAGAGGGCAAAAAACTCATTAGTATGTGCAGAAGATTTATAAAGGCTGTTGAACAAAGTGTTTCTTTAGCAGTAATTGCATTTGTGCACTTTTAGGTGTGTTTTTATGGGTAAAAAAAAAACTTTTTGTAAAAATCAAGACCTGCTTGATAAATAATCGAATAGAGGACAAATGGACCTGCAAAAACACAGACATTGGTCAAGAGAATCAAAACAATTTGTTTTCTTGTCTGTGTTCTTTTTTCTCTCATTCCTGTGCTGGACACAGAAAAACAAACTACTACTTCTGACACTGCATGAACAAACATTCAATTTTACATCTGTTTTTTGTTAATCCCATATCTTAATCATACAGTCAGGGTGATATAATTAACGTACATCTCCTGTACCTTGCAGAAAACCATACTACTACATAAAAACCTTTATTTTACATCGTCTTGTCCAATCCACATTTTTAAAAACTTCTGTAAGGAAATAGCCTTGTATGTAGCCTGAAATATTCCTAGTCATGTTATTATATATTATTATATATATATATTAACAGACAAGTTAAGCTACAATGGAACTTTTGTGCATTTTCCCCATACGCTTCAGTTGTAAGCACAGGCAACACTGTCAACACATCATTTTTTTTCACGGTTTTCTTTTTTGGTAACACTTTACAATAAGGTCTCATTTGTTAACATTCATTATTGCATTTGCTAACATGACCTAATAATGCACAATATATTTTTTGAGCATGTATTCATTAATTCTTCATGTTCACAGTGCATGAAGTAATGTTAACAGAACTTTTGAGTTTAAAAATGTATTAATAAATATTGAAATAAACATTGGCTAAAATTAATGGTAAAACTTCTAACATGAACTAACAATGAGTAATATATTTTTAAAGCATTTATTAATCTTTGTCATTATCTAATGTTAACTTTGGATTTTAAAAATGTATTAGTAAATGCTGAAATTATAATTGACTTAAATTAATAAATAAAAAGTGTTGTTCATGTTAACTAATATAGTTAACTAACTAATGCTAACAGATGAAACCTTATTGTAAAGAGTTGCCAAATTAATAAATGTAATAAATATTGTTCAATGTTAGTTCATGACGTCTAATGCATTTTCGCTATTGTTAAAAACGAGACCTTATTGTAACGTGTTACCAATTTATTTTCCTGTTTAAATTTTCCAAACTTTTAGAATCTTGTTAAACTGAAATTTGAAGCAAAGGGACATTATTTCCTTTAAGGTTCAACACAATCCAACATTTTGTTATGCAAATACATGCTTTCATTTGTAAGCATTTCATTTGATTATTTTAGGGTTACTCTTTATTTTAAGGTGATGTAGTTACATTGTTCTTACTCAAATAAGTACAGAGTAATACTAATTAACTACATGTATTTACTATAGAGTTACGGTTAAGGTTTGGTTTAGGGTTAGTTACTTGTAGTTACGCATAATTTACTGTTATTACTATAGTAGGTACATGTAGTAACGTGTGACTACGTCACCTTAAAATATAGTGTTACCTCTTTTGGTTTACCTTATTGCTGTTGATAATATCAACCTTTCTTCCTGCTTATGATGGGGTTTTTTTCCCTCGGTTCATTAGTAAGTCAACCGTCATATTTCAGCTACCTGAAATTATTTTAAATGTGTACATGTAAACAATCCCAAATACACAGTTGCTTAAAGTCACGTGCACTGAAACAGAAGTAAATCTTGCAGTGTAAGACTTTACATGACAAAAAGTCTTTCTGAGCAAAGTCATTTTACTTTTTTTACATTTATTACATTTACTTTACATTTTACTTCTTGGTCCATGAAAAGTGGAAACCATGTGATGCTATTTATCAATGATAAATTTGTGAGAACGGCTCTAAATCTGCTCTGCACAGGGAAGCGTTATCAAATACTTCAACTCTCAGGTATAAAGAAAGTTCCTCTTGTGCCACGGTCATATGAATTTCTTTGTGTTGTTGTTGGTTTGATGTGAATGTCCTGTTTTTATCATTTGTACATCGTTATTCCTACATGTTTTCAAGTTCCTGGTACATGTTTTATTAAGAGAGAAAGATTTGGTGCAGTGGATGAACAAATTAAAAAGTGACTGAATGAAGCACAATGACCTTGTTTGAGGTGTTATGAAGGCGCTGAGTCATAACTACACACACGGCCTTGAGCCTGAGCTTGTCAGGAACAGTGACGGCTGCTTGTTTAATTGGCTGGCTGAGGTTGGGAAAATGCTGGTTTGTCTACAGGTGGAACAATGACGTCACTGTTCTTCTTAATAACCCACGTTTTGTACCTGCATAACTGATTTAAGTAATGACTTCTGCTTATAAAAATATTTCTTTTCCTGGTATCCCCTTTATTTTCTTTCGTTTTTGAGCTTTTCAAACCTACTTTTTCTTCTTTCCTTTGGAACAAACTTTTTTTTATTTTCTTTATTCTTATTCTTGTTTAGTTTCCTCTAAGACCCGTTTATTTTTCCAATTATCTTTTCAGTTGTCACTTTTTCTTCTGAGCTTTTGAATTTTCTCTGCATAATTGTTTCAAATCGATGAATCATGATTATTCGCATTAACAGAAGTTTGTGTATATACACTATATTGCCAAAAGTTTTGGGACACCTGCTTTTTAAAAGCACATGAACTTGAATGACATCCCATTCTTAATCCATAGGGTTTAATATGGAGTTGGCCCACCCTTTGCTGCTTTAACAGCTTCAACTCTTCTGGGAAGGCTTTCCACAAGGTTTAGGAGTGTGTTTATGGGAATTTTTGACCATTCTTCTAGAAGCGCATTTGTGAGGTCAGGCACTGATGTTGGATGAGAAGGCCTGGCTCGCAGTCTCCGCTCTAATTCATCCCAAAGGCGTTCTGTTGGGTTGAGGTCAGGACTCTGTGCAGGCCAGTCAAGTTCCTCCACACCAAACCTGCTCATCCATGTCTTTATGGACCTTGCTTTGTGCACTGGTGCGCAGTCATGTTGGAACAGGAGGGGCCATCCCCAAACTGTTCCCACAAATTTGGGAGCATGAAATTGTCCAAAAATGTCTTGGTATGCTGAAGCATTAAGAGTTTCTTTCACTAGAACTAAGGGGCCAAGCCCAACCCCTGAAAAACAACCCCACACCATAATCCCCCCTCCACCAAACTTTACACTTGGCACAATGCAGTCAGGCAAGTACCGTTCTCCTGGCAACCACCAAACCTAGACTCATCCATCGGATTGCCAGACAGAGAAGCGTGATTCGTCACTCCAGAGAACACGTCTCCACTGCTCTAGAGTCCAGTGGTGGCGTGCTTTACACCACTGCATCCGACGCTTTGCATTGCACTTGGTGATGTAAGGCTTGGATGCAGCTGCTGACCCCGCTCTGTGATTTTACGTGGCCTACCACTTCGTGGCTGATTTGCTGTTGTTCCCAATTGCTTCCACTTTGTTATAATACCATTAACAGTTGAAACGTGGAATATTTAGTAGTGAGGAAATTTCACAAATGGACTTATTGCACAGGTGGCAACCTATCACGGTACCACGCTTGAATTCACTGAGCTCCTGAGAGCGACCCATTCTTTCACAAATGTTTGTAGAAGCGTCTGCATGCCTAGGTGCTTGATTTTATACACCTGTGGCCATGGAAGTGACTGGAACACCTGAACTCAATGATTTGGAGGGGTGTACCAATACTTTTGGCAATATAATGTGTGTGTGTGTGTGTGTGTGTGTGTGTGTGTGTGTGTGTATGTGTGTATATATATATATATATATATATTATATTATATTATATTTGGTAACACTTTACAATAAGGTTTCATTTGTTAACATTAGTTAATGTATTAACTAACATGAACTACCCATGAGTAATTTGTTACTGTATTTGTTAATCTTTGTTAACGTTAGTTAATAAAAATACAGCTGTTCATGTTAGTTCAGTGCATTAACTAATGTTACCAAATACAACTTTTGATTTTAATAATGTATTAGTAAATGTTGAAATTAACATTAACAAAGATTAATAAATGCTGTAGAAGTACAGTTCATTATTAGTTCATGTTAACTAATGAAACCTTATTGTAAAGTGTTACCATATTTAAAAAAAAATAAAAATAAAAAATATATATATATATATATATATATATATATATGTGTGTGTGTGTGTATTTGTGTATGTGCGTGTATATATTTTCACATATTATATATTTACAAACTTTGCCTGCGATTAATCGATTTGACAGTACTTTTTTTTTTCTTTCAGTAATATTATTGCTCCCAAATTACCAAACACTAATTTTAAACATACATTTTTGACACCTTTTTTTCTCTTGTAGATTAGCTATGGATTCGTTTTCTTGATTTTCTTGTCTTGAACTTTGAGATGGGGATCAGCCAGGATTGTGACATCAGTTTATTGTTTGAGTGAATCTTTTGTTCCTTTCATGTGATGTCATAATTTCCTCTTTCTATTTTTTTAATCCATAATTACGCTACCATTCATAATAAAACATTAGTACAGAATTGCATTGTATGTGCACATATACACAGCTAGGCTATTACCCCCTAATATTTTGCTTTGAAGCTGTAACAACACATTTTCCTGTTGACACAAAGTGAGTCGTGGTGTTGTTCAGGAGCCTCAGAGGACTGAAGCCGGTGATTTAATCTTTACCATCTCCGTGACTACAGATGCATTAATTCCACCCACTCTCTCCCTCTCCAGAGAGAAAAGAGGAGTGGTGTGTCACTCCCACCTGTTCACTCATCTCCGTGAAAATCATCTTCACATGTGCCATAGAGGGAGAAGAGGCGCACGTAACGGCTCTTCACCGATCTGACAGTCAGTCAGTCACTCACTCAGGGATTTACAGAAACAAAAAAACTCCCACGTTTGTATAAAGGTAAGAGATTCTACTTTGTGAAGCTACTCTATAGTGAAAATACCGTTAAATACCTTGAAATAAAGAACGTAAACCTGTTCTTTTATCCTTTGCAAATAGCAGTACTACGTATATGACTGGATATAACTGAGCTTTTCCACTCAGGATCATGTTTAATGAGTGTTTTGAGCATCTCATGTTGTGTGTTCGTGTCGTGTCCACTCGGACTGAGATCTCACGAGAGACGCGCGCGCTGTTGTTTTGATGGATTTCCTCACTTGACTTGAGTCATTGTTTTGCAGAGCTGTAATTTAACAGCACTGACAAGTCTTGGTTCTCGATCACATCTTCACATTGTAAACAAAATTATGTCAGCCATTATTTATCGGCCAGTCTGAAACTCGCCAATATCTTGCAAAATATATAAAACAATTCTGTTGAAAGTAGCCTACCATGGTACTCTGATAAGTTTCCTAATGCTCACCACAGCTGCGTTTATTTGATCAAAAAAGGCCTAGAGTAAAAACACGTAAGCTAAATGTTGTTATTGCAATTTAAAATAACTTCTATTTGAATATATTTTAAAATATAAATGATTCCGGTGAATTTTCAACATCATTATTCCAGTCTTCAGTGTCACGTGATCCTTCAGAAATCATTCTAATATGATGATTTGATGCTCAAGAAACATTTATTCTGATTATCAATGTTGAAAACAGTTGTGCTGCTTCATATATTGATTATGTGGAAACTGTGATACAAACAGCATTTGTTTGAAATCTTTTGTAACATTATAAATATCTTTACTGTCATTTTTGATCAATTTAATGCATCCTTACTGAATAAAAGTAGGCTATTTAAATATATATATATATATATTATTTTACTTTTGAACAGTAGTGTATACTGTGATACTGTATGATACCAATATTAATATTTACATTGTACTTCAAAGTATACCATGGTAGTACCATGATATACATCCTAAAAAAGATGATACCATGGTAATTTGACACTTACAAAAAAAAGTAATAGGAGCTACAGGGTATTTCGGACATGTATACTATAGTAGTACCACTAATTAATATATATACTAAGGTAGCAAGTGATTATCATATTCAAATTTTATAGGTATTTTAAACACCATGGTAGTTTTTTTGTAAATAAACTCACAAATACATACTAACTTAACAACGAATAATCTCTTTACAAAGGGAAGATATTTATAGGACAAAATTATATTAATTCACTAGATGATCAGGAGTGATTGAGAAATAATCAGTAATGCTGTGTTTTCGACTTCAAATGTGAATGCAGTGATATAAAACAGATTTGTTATTTTTTTTTTTTCATGTGTATTATAATGTACGGTTGAAAATTTAAGAATAACTGATATTTAACCGGACATCAAACAGCCACTGGTATATTGTGTATTTTCTACTATCAAATAATAAGGTTGCATGTTGTCAAAATTCTCCAAGGGACATTAGCCGTCTTCATTTCTCCCTGACCTAGTACCCTGAGCTCAGAAAGACAATGTCCCATGCACACTCAATACAAAGCTCGCTTTATCTTTGTTGCAACCCGCTTTTGACATACACTGTTGCCTGTGATTTACCTCTGAAATTAGGAAACCTGATGTGTGAGTCGGGTATCGAGTTTCAGGGGTTCCAAAAGCAGATTAATCAAGCAGAGCACACATGCAGAGTAAACATTAACGCCTGATTTTCATGTAGGAAAAACAAGCATAGTGTTTGCCGCAGGCTACACATACGGCACAGATGTGGAGAAAGCTTTTTCGTTTCACCAAGACTAACACACCGTTTGTTAACATGTTTGTTTATTCCTTATGTGACATGGACTCGGTGGTCATAAATTCTCGTGGGTGACCAAACTAATAAGATTACAGACTGAATTCTCTTTAATGAGGAAGAAAAGCTGATTTTTAATATATATATTTTTTGTTTGTTTTTTGAAGGAACACAAATAACAATAGCAAAAGGTTTTAGTTTTAGTTCTAATGGCGACTTCATCACATGACGAATCAGCAGACTGTTAAACACTTACCTGACCTTTGACCCTCAGATGCTAAAATCACTATCATATTATCTCACCCGTAGTTTGCTCAGACAACTTTTCAAAAATACAATAAAAATACAAAAAAACAGTAATATTGTGAAATATTATAACAATTTAAAATAACTGTAAAATGTAATTTATTCCTGTGATCAAAGCTGAATTTTCAGCATCATTACTCCAGTCTTCAGTGTCACATGATCCTTCAGAAATCATTCTAATATGATGATTTGTTGTATTATCAGTATAGTTGTGCTGCTTCATATTTTTGTGGAAACCGTGATGCATTTTTGTTCAGGGTTCTTTGATTAAGAGAAAGTTCAAAAGAACAGCAATTATTCGAAATACAAATCTTTTGTAACATTATAAATATCTTGTCACTTTTGATCAAATAAATGCGTCCTTGCTGAAAAAAAGTATTAATTCCTTTCAATAAAAATATCAAAATACATGAGGAGACTTGAGCCGCTACTTTTCTAAGGGATCGGACTTAAGATTTTTACCTTCATAAAATAAAATAGAATAAAAAAAATGTAGTGTATAATTAAATGACATTTCACAACCTAAAAGGAGTTTGGAGTCATAGCATTTGAAGTCTAGTGATGATAAAACCGATCAGCTATTCTATTGGCACTCAGCAAGTTTGACTAACTGACAGTCTGTAATTGTGAAACTTGGTGCATCAATAGTCCTTTATTGGTGATTTTTAAATGTTTATCTCTCTTTGGACAATGACCCGATCAGAACCTTCTGTTCATCTTAAGCCTGAACAAACATCAGAGACGTGTCCTGGTGAGTGAGTAGTGCATGTGACACACACGTTGTGTGACGGTGCTTCAGTGTTAAATGCAGCACTATCCTGCTTTCGGTACAACTTTGGATTAAAAGGTTGTGGATGCAGCAATAAAAACCTATTTAAAGACCTAAACACTGTAAAAATGATACATTGCTTTAACTCATCAAAATGACCAATTTTCAACTTTTTTTAATTCAACTCATTTTTTTTAAATCAATATACTATAATATAAGTTGAAATGACTTCCACAGCCAAGTTGATTGTACTTAAAAATTCAATTTTAAGTGTAAAGGCCTCATAAGTGATCTCAGCTTCTATCAGGGAGTGATGCGTCACCTGAGAGCATCTATAGATGGTCATATTGGTGGACAATGACAAGCAGAAGTGTAGCTCATAAAATGAGGTTATTTGTGTACGGAGGTGATCAGGTTACTGCCACGTACAGTAATGCTTCTCTGAAAGGTGCAGTGTGTTCTGTGTCTCGGATTTTACATTGTGTTTTAAAGGAAATGCTCTTGTAAAATCCCCTTACCTTGTTTTCTCTGCGTCACTGGCTGGCGGTAATTGTTTTGGCAACATAAGCAACAGACATACATTAGACATACAGAGAGCATTAATTAGCAGTTTCATAAGCAAGAAATAAAGTCAAGGGGTTGTGGTATGATGTTATGTTAAATAAATTATATTTTTAGACATATAATAACATTTTATTTATTATTATTATTATTATTATTATTATTATTATTATTATATTTATATATATATATATATATATATATATATATATATATATATATATATATATATATATATATTACACACAGTACTGGTCAAAAGTTTGGAAACATTATTATTTTTAATGTTTTTAAAAAAAAGTTGCATCTATTTGATCAAAAGCACAGAAAAAAAACTATAATATTGTGAAATATTATTACAATTTAAAATAGTTTTTTTTTTATTTTAATATACTATAAAATGTAATTTATTTCTGTGATCAAAGCTGAATTTTCAGCATCTTTACTCCAGTCTTCAGTGTCACTTGATCCTTCAGAAATCATTCTAATATGGAATATGATTTATTATCAATGTTGGAAACAGTTTGCTTAATATTTTTTTTAATAACCTGTGATACATTTTCAGGAGTCTTTGATGAATAAAATGTTTAAAAAAAATAACAGCATTTATTTAAAATAGAAACCTTTTGTAACATTATACACTACTGTTCAAACGTTTGGGGTCAGTCTTTTTTTTTTTTTTTTTTTTCTTTTTTTTTTTTGAAAGAAATTAATAATTTCATTCAGCAAGTATGTGTTAAATTGATAAAAAGCGATAGTAAAGATATATATTGTTAGAAAAGATTTCTATTTTCAACATGGTGTTCTTTTTAAGTTTTTATTCATCAATGAATCCTAAAAAAAATATCACAGGTTACAAAAGAATATTAAGCAGCACAACTGTTTTCAACATTGATAATAAATCATCATATTAGAATGATTTCTGAAGGATCATGTGACACTGAAGGCTGGAGTAATGATGCTGAAAATTCAGCTTTGCATCATATATATCATATACATATAACGTGCGTGTGTGTGTGTAAATATATGAAGCAAGAAACTCTGTGTGAGGAATCACATGCTCAGTGTCAACCAATTTTCTTGCATTTGAATAGTGACCTAGAATAGTGCAGAATCTTGTTATTTCTTATCTCGAACTTTTGGACCTCGCTCTAAGTATGGAAGAGTAAAGGAAGGTTTGTCTCGCCCCCATTGTGTTCCCTACAAAAAGCTCAAAGACTCTTTAAATATTAGCTCAGGTCCTTTGGTCTATTCACAGCTCTATTAAAACACGGATCTGACCTTTAAGAGAACTGAATAGGGCGTATATATGTACAATATTGTTATATAGGTATTACGCACCTTATTCAGGTCACATGAAGGTTATTGACTCAACTAAAACAAGTTCCAAGTTCCTAAAAAAGTTTTCATTTATTTATACACATCAGAACGTTATGGATCATAAACCTTAGATTACAAACATAGCCTATATAGAGTATGTATTTGTTTGTAATAAAATCTCACATTTATACATTTTTGTTGACTACATAGAAAGCTGCCAAGTCCTTTAGGTACTGGATTATATTAGCATTTGGGAAAAGAACAAACACTAGATTCATGTACTTAGAATGAGTCTGACTTTGTATGTGTAATATTTTAAGTTTGTATACTGTTTGAGCGTAACTTGTTAAAGAGCCATTTCCTGTATAAGTGACCAACTTAATTTGCAAGGTTTGCATGAGGCTATGACCTGCGGACCAGCGTTTTGGGGTTAACGAGTGTTGTAGTTAAATCAGTTACTACAGCAAAACCATCATGTTTTCCCCTCAGCATTTCCTGGACGACGTCATTTGTCTTACAAAATCATCCAAGCAATTGTGTTTATTGTGTATTCAGTATCCTGTTAACAATTTTACAAGTTTTTAAGAAAGATTAGCTTTGGAACAAAACACACGGTGAGAGTTTAGGCAAAACAAAAGTCCCCTAATTATAAAAGTTCTTTATTGTTAATTCTTTTCTTCTTTCTTTTCAGGTGTCATATCCATCCAATAAAAATGGGCTGCTTTGGATTTTTGAAAACGATGATGTTTCTCTTCAATGGGATCATCTTTGTAAGTAAAGCTCATGTTTGTTAAATGACATGTTTAAGAAAAGTTATGAGTTGCATACATTCCTCAGCAGTCTACTAAACTGATGACATCTAGCCTGATTCTTTTTCAGTTGATTATGGTTAAAATATTTTTGTAAAGGTCATTTCAAGTTTACCTGCTTTAATAGCCCGTTTCCTTGTTTTGCATGAAGACTGTTTATTTCAGTCCAAAGTATCTATTTACATTTATGTTTTCTTAGCTGCTATTTGCGGTCTATATACTAAATACTGTGTGCGATGGAAGTGTTGCCTTTTCTTCAGAGAACAAAACAAACAAACAAACAAGCAAATCATCTCATTTTCATATGGTTTAGCTCGGTTGAATACAAATCATATTGCTGCAAACATGCCTCTTTTGTGCAGACAAAATAAATATCTAGCGCAACAATGACATTCAGGCATTTTAAGTGTGACTTAGTGGTCCAAATACATTTTAGGGCATTATAGGACCCACATTTAAATGGGTCCTATTATGCTCTGTTACATTTTCACTTTTCTTTAGTGTGTAATGTTGCTGTTTGAGCATGAAAAAGGCCTGCAAAGTTACAAAGTCACTCCAGGGGGAGTTATTCTCTATATCAGTGCACACTGTTTCTGAACTCCCTCAAGCACCTCCATAGTTTTTTTCCGAAAACCACGTGACAATATCCCTCATTTAAATATTTCCCGCCCAAGGCATACGCAAAATAAAGGGGCGTGGCCTGGTTGAGCTGAGTTAGTTGTGTGTTGATACCATAGACCAGGGGTCTTCAAACTGGGGTCCGGGGACCCCCAGGGGTCCTCCAGAAGGTTCTAAGGGGTCCCCAGAAAATTTTGGAGAATAAAAAGACAAAGCAAAAAAGGTTAAAGTCTACCAAACATTCTAACTGTTTCATTTCTAAATGTTTCTCTCTTTTTTTTGCCGTATACATACTTTCCATAATTGTATATGTTTGCTTTGTATCTTTAGTGAGTTTTTCTCACTATAGTCCCCTTTGTCTTGCTCACTGGGGCTGTAAGGCAGTATTCTTAACGCAGTACGTAAGCTGCTTACATACATTTATTGTGAAAGTTGCTTATACAAATAATTTTTAATTGAAAATGTTCTTCTTCAGGTTTATACATCCAAAATTAAGTATAGCCAATTTAAGTTTGGACACAATATGTTGTATTTATAATGTCACACTTACTATTTATCTAACAGTTTCAATGTTTTTTCCATACATAAAAATATATAGATGGATTTTAGGAAGGGGGTCCCTCATAAAAGGTTCATCATATTTGGGGGTCCTTGGCATCATAAAGTTTGAAAACCCCTGCCATAGACTGTAAAAAAAATATGGACGTAGTGTCCGTGACGTCACCCGTAGGTTTCTGAGGAGCATTTTTGAAGGCTGAAGTCGGCCGTTGCCATCTTGGCAGCGCGTCATTCCCGGATAATTCGACCATAGTGGCAATCCACCTGTCACTCAAAGTGGCCACGCCCTTAATTATGCAGAACTTTAAGGCTTAATATAATTTAAACGGATGAGTTATAAAAAAATTGACAAAAAATGAAGGGCAAAATTAGCTATACAGACCAAAACCACTTTTTGTACCAGGCTGTAAACATTTTTTTCTTCTGTAAAGTAGGGCATTTTAACATGGGGGAGATACAGATTTGACTCCCTGTTGGAGCCTGTCTCTAGCGGCCAGTCGATGAATTGCAGTTTAAGTCACTTTCGTGTTGGTTTCAAGAGAGACCGCGGGAAGTTGCCGCTTGGTTGATACTCACAGTTATGGTAAGGGGAGTGGCATTTCCTAAACACGCTAAAGCGATTGACCAATCACAACACACTGATCCAGCTGACCAATCAGAGCACATTGTGCTTTTTCAGAAGGAGGGGCTTCATAGAGACAGGAACTAAACAGAGCGTTACTGACAGACCGAGGATGCTTCTCACTTCTTATTTGTGCATCATCGTTTCCTTCCCTCGCTTCCTTTCCTCGCGTCTCAGCTCCACCCCCTTAGGATGTGAGGGAAGGATAGACCTGTGTATCCTCGCTCATGACTCCTCAGGAAGCTTCCTCGCTTCTCATTCCTCGCCTCCTCGCGGTGCAATTACAAAATTGAGATGTCCTTCAAGAGTTCGATTGGTTTCCGGATCACTGGCTCGAGGACGTAGGAGCGAGGAAACGAGGAAGCATCAATTTGAATATTGAGAAGCACCCAGAGAAGAGAGGTGCTGCAACAATGTTGAAATATGTGAAAAATAATGTTTTTTTTTTTTTTTTTAACATTCAAGAATGAAAACCTATTCTAGTAGACCACAAAATCAAGACTTTGATAATTGGCATAATACAGTAGGTCCCCTTTAAAGACGGAATGAAACAGAAGTTGCAACATATTTTGTTGTGACGTATATTCAAGTGAAACTGCTTCTTGAATGAGAGAATGTAGGACGGGGCTTGATTTTGTTCATCAGGAATTGATTGGATGTTTGGATGGTTGTGGTTTGCTATTGGTTGTTCTCATGTGAGTGACAGGTTGCCCCGCCCTCATTATCAGATGGTGCATTTAAGTCCTCCTGGGAAGTTTGTATTTACGAGGTGGGAAGTTGTGTTTATGACGGCAGGTGCGTTCAAGATGGCAGTGTACCTTCTCTTAATTAACTACACAAAAACACAGCTCATAAAAGGTTCATAAACTGTACTTCTAGAAATTTAAGAACAAGTAATGCATCAGGTGTGCTTTGCTTTTTTTTATGTTTTTAATGAATTTATAAAGCCACTGTAAACGTTACAAACTATATTGTTATATTATAATGCTATCATATTTTGTGTAGGCAATTAGCTTACATTGCTGTAAATAGAAAAGCCTGACAATATCACTGCTAAATACCCTTAAGTATTGTGGTATTCTGCCCTGTTTCTCACTGACACTCGCTCAACTCGTAAAGATCGGGGCTTAAAGAAAATCCCAAGCTTCCCACTCGTATTTACGTCATTTTGGTTGTGTTCATGTGCGTTCAACTCGTAAATACCATCTTTACGACATGACTTGAACGCACCAAGAGAAGAGAGGGAGGGGGAAGTTATTTTGATGAAAGGTTACGAGGGCACATGAATTAAAAAAAAAAAATGATGTGTACGGATAAATCATTTATAATAAATACTGCAATATTCCATAAAAAAAACAAGAATTGTCCATTTTGATTCCATGGTGACTTTAAGACATTTTAGGGCTGCTGTATGATGATATGATGTTTAAACCCATTCCGGTTTCTAATTCAAAAATCGATTTGTCTGTGTTTTTGTGGTGTAGCTGGCAGGAGCAGCTATTCTGGGTGTGGGGATCTGGGTGAAGGTGGACAGTGGATCTATCCTGGGTTTTCTGCAGAATATACCAGGAGCTTCAGGTCAGCTGGGGCAGCTCTTGAACGTGGGATACCTCCTGATTGCGGTGGGCGCTGTGCTGCTCATCCTTGGCTTCCTGGGGTGCTGTGGAGCGATCAGAGAGAGCAGGTGTATGCTGATGCTGGTACGCCAACTACACAACTCCAACTGTTCCATAATATCAGCCTCTCAGAGGAGAGTTATTGTAGTCAACTAGAATTCTAGTTAAAGGGATAGTTCACCCAAAAATGAATATTTTGTCATCACTTACTCGCCCTCATGTTGTTCCAAACCTGTATGAGTTTCTTTGTTCTGCTGAACACAAAAGAAGATATTTTCAAGAATGTTGGTAATCAAACAGTTGATGGACCCCATTGACTTCCAGTAGGAAAAAAAAGAGTACTATGGAAGTCAATGGCTACCATCAGCTGGCTGTTTTTTAGGAATAAAATGCTGTATATCATCAGGTAAATTATATATGAACAAACGCCTCTGTAAAAAGTAGAAATTTCTGGCTCAGTGCAGGAGAAAAAACTCACTTTGAGATAACGGCCTTTAAAGATATGTATTATAATTGGAATCAGACACAAATAGATAAAGAAACACTTTATGAAAAGACAAAAAAGACAAAATCCCAAAAAACTGTTTTTGCCTGTAGTGTCTGACCTTAAGTTAAATCCTCACTAACTGGCAGGTCTTTATACATATATGATATAATAATAGATATATAAATTATATCTAATGTAATATTAGATATATACATTATATGCGTTGGACCTTCAAATGTAAATCGAAAGCTCAAGAAAATGAGCATTAAGCATTTATTTGCCTTTATTTGTTCAAAAATACAATAAAAACAGTAATATTGTGAAATATTATTACAATTTAAAATAACTGATGTTAAAATGTAATTAATTCCTGTAATTACTCCAGTCTTCAGTCACATGATCCTTCAGAAATCATTCTGGTATGATGATTTGATGCTCAAGGCACATTTCTGATTAATATCAATGTTGAAAACAGTTGTGCTCATTCATATTTTTGTTGAATCCGTGATAATTTTTTTTTCAGGATTCTTTAAAGAATAGTTCAAACGAGCAGCATTTATTTGAAATAGAAATCTTTTGTAGATTTTGAATCTTCATTCATTCAATTTGTCTCTCAATCTCTCTCCTCCTCAGTTTTTCGTCATTATTCTGATTGTCTTCATCGCTGAAGTTGCTGGAGCGATTGTGCTTCTGGTCTTTAAGCCTCTGGTAAGTTTGTACACATAATATTTTCCACAGACCCCATTGTGCATGCAGAATGAAATACTCAAACCTCCTTAAGAAACATGTAAGGCCAAGGCACTCGAGGATTAAGAAAATGTAAAAAGCCTTTATTTATTTCAATCACATACCATTCACACGTCCTTGTTTGTATATTTCAGGCAGAAACCCTCATAAAGCAGTTGGGAGATGAAGCTGTGAAAAGCATCAGAAAAGATTATGGGACAAACGTAGATGTTACTGGACTATGGAACACGACTATGAAAGGGGTTTGTGACACTTTGGCTATTAAAAAGGAATTCAGATTTACTACAGAAACATTCTCAAACTTATACAGAATCTTGACACTCTCATGTAAAATAATACATAAAATTCTTCCATTTTAATATTGAACATTTGTTACACTGAGACAGTGGTGTAAAGTATTTGAGTAAATGTAATTAGTTACTGAACTTTAGTATCTTTTTGGCTACTTTGTAGTTGTACTGAGTATCAAAGATATTAGCAACTTTTACTCTGTACTTGACTACATTTTTGAACAAGTAAATGTACTTTTTACTCCAATACATTTGTGTTGAGTAATGCAATTACACATTACATTTAGCATGGCACCTAACTTTTTCTGCAGCAGTTTGTTTCTTGTTTTATCGCCATCTAAGGGCATTGAAGGTACTATATCTTGTGCGTTTTGCCTTTACTCACCCAAACATGTCAACAAGGCTACTTTACGTGAATGCGAGTGCATTAGCAGGTCGTTGATGAATCGCAGGTGTTTGATTTATGAGATGAGGACATGACTGCAGCCGGTGATGAGGCTGAAACCAGCACATCCAGTGCAAGAAGGCTTTGACTATTTAATTTTATTTAACATTTTATTTATCCGCTATATTGACGAGACCTTTTTGAACGATATTGGTTTACTTATGGCCTTCTTAACTGAGACTTGAGAGTTTGTAGATGTTTAAAAGGCTGTTGTGTCGACCTTGATTTGTTGCAACATTGAGGTGTTCAGTTTTATTTTGATTTTAGAAAATAAACATGATTTCTCATCTTACAAATCAATTGTTTCTTATTTTCACTGGTATGTCTCTCAGGTGTCGAGAACTAGTGCATCTTTGAGCCTATATTTAGTATGAGTAAAATAAAGTAAAAAGTACTGTTAAAATCAGATACTTTAAGACTTTTACTCAAGTTGTATTGGAATTTGTAACTTGTAATTGAGTCATTTTCACTGTAAAGAATCTGTAAAAGTATGGTTTTCAGGTACTCTTTACATCTATGCACTGAGACCTGTGATTCATAAGGAATATAATGTAAGGAATGTAATATCAACTTCTGGCTGAATTAGGCTGACGTTAAATCTAACTCTCATTGCTTTCTTCTTCAGCTGAAGTGCTGTGGATTCAACAACTATACAGATTTCACAAATTCTAACTTTGTGAATGAAACCAGGAATTACCCAGTTCAGTGCTGTAGTGGAGTTACCTGCAATGAGGCCGCAGCTATGAATTCGGTGAGGCTTGAGGACAATATTTATATTTATTCATATGCGGTCTCCAATCAATTTTGCACACTCTCTGACCTTTATATTTGTGTATCTTTCTTTTCTCTCTCTCAGACTATACCAGGTTGTTTCCCAGCACTGAGGAAGCTGGTAGACGATAATGCAGTTATCATCATAGCTGTAGCATTGGGCATAGCTGCTCTTGAGGTACCAGACACTCTTTATATCTGTCAGTCATTTTAAAAGTGAGGAAATCTCATACTGCTTACCATGGAAGCTTGTGTCCGCCAGTGAATAAAAATTAAAAAAGGTTCTCGTAATTCCGAGTTTATATCTCACAAGTTGTTACGGCTGTAACCATGGTTCCCTGAGAAAGGGGAACACAACAATTTTATTGTCGCCCTCCGTGCAAACGCTATATTCCCATCCCCCAGGAGAGAATAAAGCAAGAACACAGCTTATCGTGAATGCAACGCAATGAGTGCATCCAGCGTTTATCTTACACGCGCATATAAACAAGCGACTCCTGAAGACAAAAAAGCCAAGTGTTGGAATCTGCAGGTTGGAGTAATGGGCGTGATGAAAGGTAGGGGCGTGGCGAAAGGTCTTTATCTTTGTTCATGAAAGCTGTCAGGATGTGGGGTAAGGTTAGGGCCCATTATTCTGACCCCGTCTCAAAAAATCGCTCTGGTAGTGACATCACGGATTGTCGTCGGCCAATAAAATTGTCGTGTTTACACACGTGCTTCAGACACTGGTTACGCAGATGATGTTACCCATAGCGGCCAAGATGCAGTGTTGAGTTTTTTTTGTCATAATTACGAGTTTATATCTCACAATTTCCGAGTGAAAACTGCTAGATAGGCTATAAACTCGCAATTCGGACTTTTTTTCCTTGCAATTGTGAGTTTTTACAATTTACAACTTGCAATTCTGAATTTATATCCCACAATTCAGACTTTTTTCTCCATATTCCAAGTTTATATCTCACAATTCTGACTTTTCTATTGCAATTCCAAGTTTATAACTTCCAATTGCGAGTTTATATCTCACAATTGTGAGAAAAAAAGTGAGAACTACTAGATCAACTCATAATTCTGACTTTTTTCTTGCAATTCCGAGTTTACTCACAATTCTGAAAATAAGTCAGAATTGATAAACTGGCAATTCGGACTTTTTTCTCACAATTGAAAGTTTATATTTCACAATTCTGATTTTATAACTTGCAATTGCAGCCTACTGTTTGTTAAAAATAGTATTAGAAACAGTAGTATTCAGTAATATTCAGTAATAGATGCAGTAATATTCTACATTTCCATCACTTGACCTTACTTTCAGTGAGGTCACATTGGAAATAAAAATATATATTTTTATATAATTTTTATCCAGTTTTGTGTTAAAAAAAAAAAAAAAAAAAAAAAAAAAGGCTTATGTGTACAATTCAGACGTGGAGAAACGTATTCACATTCACAATCTATGAAAGATTAAAAAAAAAAAAACATCTTTTTCTTCATAATAACATGCACCTAATGACCAAAGACATAGGGCCGATTCACACAGACAGCATTTTTGCGGTTAAAAAAAACCATCCCGCAAGGTCTAGAGATGCATTTTGTGCCATGTTTTTATAATGCCGTGTCAAGCATGAGACCCTGCAAAAGATGTGAAACACGAACGCAATGGTCAAACACGTCCATCTAGCATGTGTTTACACTGAAAAACAATGGAAAAGTAGCGCAGTGGGATGGTGTGTACGGTCCCTTAAGGAAATAAATGTAGTACATTTTGATTCCCTGTTGTCTTTGATGGGTAATGCATTTATTTCCTTTGTTAGGAGAATAATTACAACCATAATATACCTAACTGTAACTCTAAATATAAATACAAAGCCCTTTATGATGGTAATGAATCTCTGACACACTAATGGTATTTATTTCTCTTTCTGTTCTCATTTTCAGCTTGCAGCGATGATTGTGTCCATGACCCTGTATTGTAAAATAGGGTCTAAAATTGATTAATGTCTCACTTTAACTTAAATATCTCTCTGATGACTCCTCTGTTTCTGAGGATGAGGTGGATCATCTGTATAAACAAGATCACTGTGACTTCTTCAACCATTTCCAAATGTATCAGACAGACTTTGCAAGTCGCTCTAAATGCCTTGAATGAAAAGTAAATTCAGACTGTTAAGCCTAAAATTTGTTTTGAGAAATCCCATTTTTACTATAGTTGTGTTAAAATAAGCTATTTTAGCTGTTTTAATACCTAATGTTTCCCTGAGATTTTTATTTTTACTTTTTTATTTTGCATATGGAATATGTTTTCTCATTATTTTGTAATTATGAACACACTGAGAGGTTTTCCTACTGTCGGTATATGTGCAATGACCAAAAAGAGGCCAAATGTTTTCTATCAAATGTTGCTGATTGTAATTTATTGTAAACTTTTTACAAAGCATTTTAAATGTGTCTGTTTATAATAAAGCACTACGTTTTATCTTTAAAGTCTGTGATGTATAGAGTTTTTACAACAACAACAACAATTATATCTAAAATGTTCATGTAAGATGTTTATTTTGAAAATAATTATAAAGACAATATTTCAACTTGGCGATTGTCATTTCTTTAAAGGAACACTTTTTTTGAAAATAGGCTCATTTTCCAATTCTAATCTAATCTAATTAGACCGTTAGCATCTCGCTCAAAAATGACTTAAATAGGAAAAATATCGAAAGTCTTTGGTCATTTACGAGCGAGATGCTAACGGTCTGATCAGATTCAATGATCTATGCTAAGCTATGCTAAAAGTTCCACCGCCAGATCCGGAGATCGGCTGAATGGATTCGAAAACGGTAAAACTCAACTGTTTACATCTAGGGGAGTTGGAAAATGAGCCTATTTTCAAAAAAAGTGGAGTGTTCCTTTTAAGTTCACTTCAACTCCATTAATGTAGCCTATCATTATTGCAAATCACGTGATCACATTTTTGTGTCCTGCAAGGACATTTTTAAAACATTTTGTATCTTTTTAGTTGCAAAATGATTTTTGCAAATGAGGATGAATTAACTTTAGACGGAGGGTGAACAAATCATGGGTAGAAAATGATGGATGAATAAAGTTACAAACAACAAAATATGGTTTTGCGTGTGTGTGTGGTCGGTCATAATTTACTCACCTTTGTGTCGGTTTTCTGCCTAGGCTACAATCTGAACAGCTCTATTAAAATATATAATTCTACTACTACTATCACCCTCTACTGGCGCAGAACAGCTTCATGTCTCATAGGACTCTGCTGCCCTCTAGTGTTATGAAGTGACGATACCGCAAAATGACTGACATCTAGATGCATGACGTGGATTGACGTCAAAAGATAAACTACTAAAATAAATATGTTGGAGGTGGCGTAAAGAACATAAAGATGTTCAGGAAAATATCCTGTATTCATTGTTTTGGTACAAAAAATTTGGTGTCGCTGATTATCTTAAAGATAATGATAATCAATTTTAATTAGGTTTTTATTGTTGGTAATTTTTATATTGGCCTACACAAAAAAAGTGATTACTGTGCAATTGAGCTTTGTGCCTGGTTATTTATATATATATATATATATATATATATATATATATATATATATATATATAAATATACACACAGTCAAACCAAAAGTTATTCAGACACCAGATATAATTTTTGACTAGTGGGTGCAGGACACTATAGTTCATTTATGTAAGTGAGGATAGCATAATAAAGTAAACTGTGACATATTATAACCAAAAATTCTTCATACAGTGGACTACCAGTACAATTAATAAAAATTTGGGACCAAAATTATTCAGACACTTTGACCTGACCATGTTTTGCTTAAGTGTTTTTTCTTTAATTGCTAATGCGATGTTACACCACAGACTGAACAAAATTAAGCATTGCTTGGTCATTGGTTGACCTAAATTGGTATTATATAATATATATACAGTGGTGGTCAGAATTATTGGCACCCCTGGTAAATATGATCAAAGATGGCTGTAAAAATAAATCTGCATTGTTTATCCTTTTGATCGATCATTCAAAAAATTTGCAAAAATCTAACCTTTCATTGAAGTAAAAGAATGGAAAGTCAGTGGAAAATTACATTATGAAATAAATGCTTTTCTCCAAAACACGTTGGCCACAATTATTGGCACCCCTAGAATTTTTTATGAGTAAAATATCTCTGATGTATATTCCCATTAATATTTACATTTTTTAGCACACCAGGGTGACTAGGAACATGAAATTGTCCAGCTATGATGTCTTGTGCCACAGGAGTATAAATATGAGGAAACACAAAGGCCAAATTCCCTTAATCATTCATCACAATGAGTAAAGCCAAAGAGTATAGTTCTGATGTGCAGTAAAAGATTGTTGAGCTTCACAAAATAGAAAGTGGCTGTAGGAAAATAGCTAAAGCATTGAAAATTCCCATTTCCACCATCAGGGCAATAATTAAGAAGTTCCAATCAACTAAAGATGTTACGAATCTGCCTGGAAGAGGACATGTGTCTATATTGTCTTAATGCACGACAAGGAGGAGAGTTTGAGTGGACAAAGACTCTCCAAGGATCACAGATGGAGAATCGCAGATATTAGTTGAGTCTTGGGGTCAGAAAGCCTATAAAAAAAAAAAAAAACCCTACATCACCACATGTTGTTTGGGAGGGATTCAAGAAAACTCCAGCATATTCAGTTGTCAGACACGACTGGAACTTCAAACGGGACCTGGTTCTGTGGTCAGATGAAAAAAGAGCTTTTTGGCAGAAAACCCATCAGATGGAAAACAGGTGCAAACAGGGATAAAAAGTACCCCATGTCCACGGTTAAAAATGCCGCTGGATCTTTAATGTTGTGGGCCTTTTTTTTGCTGGAGGTCCTGGACATCTTGTTCAGATACATGGTATCAGCTATCATGGATTCTAGGCTAGCAAATACCAACAGATAAAAAAAATCAAAACCTGACGGCCTCTGCCAGAAATCTTATAACGGGCCGTGGTTGGATCTTCCATCAGGACAACGATCCAAAACAAACATCAAAATCAACACAAAAATGTGTCACTGAGCACAAAATGAAGCTTCTGCCATGACCATCCCAGTCCCCTGACCTGAACCCTATAGAAAATGAGTGGGGTGAACGGAAGAGAAGAAGCGCCAACATGGATCTGGGAATCTGAAGGATCTGGAGAGATTCTGTATGGAGGAATGGTCTCTGATCTCTTGTCAGGTGTTCTCCAAACTCATCAGGCGTTATAGAAGAAGACTCAGAGCTGTTATCTTGGCAAAAGGAGGTTGCAAAAAGTGTTTAATAAAAGGGTGCCAATAATTACGTGTTTTGGAGAAAAGCATTTATTTCAAAATGTGATTTACCCCCCACTTTCAATTCTTTTACTTCAATGAAAGGTTAGATTTTTGTGAATTTTTTGAATAAAAGATAAAAAGGATAAACGATGCAGATTTATTTTTACAGCCATCTTTGATCATATTTACCAGGGGTGCCAATAATTCTGACCACAACTGTATATAACACTGAAAACCAGGGGTGGTTCTAGACCCTTTTTAGACCCTGTCTGTCGTCTCAGCCCCCCCTAAAACTATAATCACACACTGAAGCGCGCGAACAGAAAGCAGCCTCAGACATCACGTGAGTACCAAATTAAGTTCTTTTCCCGTCTTCTTCAGCAAATACACAAAATTATGTCAAAATGCCAATCTTGACTAGAATCTATTTTATATGGAAGTCACTGGCTACCGTTTGATTAATATGATTTATATGAAAAAGGCTAGAGAACAATTTTCACTCAGAAATTGCTCTTAAATATCGAATAATTACAAAGAAACAGCAGCAAGTAACACTGAATGAAACGGGACACAACTGCAATATATTTAATTCCTTGCTTGCGTTGTTTCGTGCGTCGTCACATGTGAGCACCTATTTCACCCCACCACCAGATGTCGCTACGAACTTCTGTCCCTTTCGCACTGATCTCCTGCCATTGAACCTGCTGTGAGTTCCAAGGAGGAGTCGAGAGCTCAGTGTGTTCTCACATCACACACACCCACCACTTCTGCCAATCGAGCTGTTGATTGAGCCGAATACTGATCCATATTCCTTATTCAGCTCGAGTCTTAAAACATTCCTCATCAATGCAGCACCTCCATGCACAGTGAGAGTGAATTTCCACTGGACTTCTGAAGGAAAGCTCTTCACAGGGAGTCTGAGCACTCGAAACAGGTGTTTGTGTGGCCACAAGGCCCAGAGGAGGACAGCTAACAAGACAAAATAGTACATCATGTCCAGTGGGAAAAATGCACCTGTCTCAGAAAAGTGAGTATGAGTGAGTTTTGTTTCTGTACATGGTTATTTTGAAACTAAAGAAATGCAACAATGCTGTACATTTCCACTGTCTACTAAGTTAAACTGAAAACTCTGGTGCTTTGTGGTTCCTGAAGTCACTAAATGGCTGATTCAGTATGTCTGTGTTTAGTTTTGGCAGGGTTTTTTTGTCAAATTTTCACAGCTCTTCCTTCCTTGTTTTGCAATAGAGTTTGAGCTCAGCTCATGTTCTCAGTGAGAGAATGAAATACTATCCCTGGAAATAATGCTTTAGAAAGGTTCACTGGTGGCACATACATTAGTCTAGATGATTTACTTTACACTCAAGAATGAAATCGTTCAGAGTGCAGTGTGGCTTATTCATGTTCTTATCCAAAGGCGCTGGCTGTCCAAGCCCTGCATGTGTACTCTGAGCAAACATCAAACACCTTGACAAAGTGACACAGTGTGTGAGCCATATTCTGCAGTGCATGTGTGTGTTTGTACATGAGTCATTGCGGCTGGGAGAGTTAAAGATTAGAGATACCTTTAAATGACTTGTAAAGTCATGCCATTGCTTTAGACCAGTTGTTTTTGCATCTGTAACAGAATGCAGGCGGTTTTAAGCAAATGCATCTGAATTGGTTTATACATTTCATATGCAACAACAGGTGCTGGAGACCCATATTAATCACTTGTGCATTTTCATGAATGTATATCTGCTCTTTAATCTAAATGCGCCTCTAAAAACAGGATCAACCAGTTGACATTAATTAGTCCTGCTAAATATATCTTCAATGGTCAGGTGCTGAAGAACTCATCAGGTATCCTTCATAATTGATAAAGGACGCTGTTGACAGGTCGGAATCGTGTCTTCGTATTTAGTAGTAAATGTCATTTCACCAAGTGGGTTTACTTGACTTTGGGAGCTTCGGAGCAAAGTTGTCCACAGACAGATGTTAGCTAAATGTGACCATTTTATTTCTGGGAGATTTCATGGCCTTCACCATCTGGAAAATGATTCACAAAAATATGTATACTGTACCGTTCAAAAGTGTTAATTTTTTAAAATGTTTTAAAAAGATGTCTCTTCTGCTCAACAAGACTGCATTTAAAACAGTAATATTGTGAAATACTTTTACAATTAAAAATAACTGTTTACTATTGTAATATATTTTAAAATGTAATTTATTCCTGTGATCAAAGCTGAATTTTCAGCATCATTACTCCAGTCTTCAGTGTCACATGATCCTTCAGAATCATTCTGATATGATGATTTGATGCTCAAGACACATTTCTGATTATTATCTGCTTCATATTTTTGTGGAAAAACCATGATACTTTTTTGTTCAGAATTCTTTGATGAAGAGAAAGTTCAAAAGAGCAGCATTTATTTGAAATACAAATCTTTTGTAACATTATAAATATCTTTAGTGTCACTTTTGATCAATTGAATGCATCCTTGCAAAAAAAAAAAAAAAAAAAAAGTATTAATTCATTTCCTTTAAATAAAAAAATCAATATACAGTCCAATGATTCCTCAAAATCAAATCATGAGGACACTTGACCTGTTACTTTTCTAAGGGATCTGACTTAAGATTTTTACCTTCATAAAATAAAATTAAATTACATTTTACAAGTTTGGAGTCATAACATTTGAAGTCTAGTGATGATAAAACCGATCAGCTATTCTATTGGCACTCAGCAAGTTTGACTAACTGACAGTCTGTAATTGTGAAACTTGGTGCATCAATAGTCCTTTATTGGTGATTTTTAAATGTTTATCTCTCTTTGGACAATGACCCGATCAGAACCTTCTGTTCATCTTAAGCCTGAACAAACATCAGAGACGTGTCCTGGTGAGTGAGTAGTGCATGTGACACACACCTTGTGTGACGGTGCTTCAGTGTTAAATGCAGCACTATCCTGCTTTCGGTACAACTTTGGATTAAAAGTGGCCGTAAAAGGTTGTGGATGCAGCAATAAAAACCTATTTAAAGACCTATACACTGTAAAAAATTCATGACAACCTATGTTTTTACTTTACTTTAACTCACCAAAATAAATTATGCTTTTTTATGTTATACAAGATTTAAAGGCGCAATATGTAAGATTTTTGGATTAAAATATACAAAAACCACTAGAACAATGTTATTTTGTTGACTTGTGTGCTTATATTATCCCAAATGTTTCCAAGAATATTTAAATCCTTTTTAATTTAAATTTATTCCTGTGATCAAAGCTAAATTTTCAGCATTATTAATCCAGTCTTCAGTCACACAGAATCATTCTAATATGATGATTTATTGCTCATATATATATATATATATATATATATATGCACTTTCAACATTGATAATAATCATAATCAAATAATAATTTTATTTATTTATTTATTTTAAAGCTTTGTTAATTGATAATTGCCCCACACAAAAAAATAAAAAAGTTTCTGAAAAAAATGATTGATTGACAAAGCTTTGAAAATAAATATATAAATAAATGAATACATAAAAATAAAAATAAATAATTTAGATAAAATTACACAATTTATATATAATATAATTTATTATTTACTTATTTTAAAGTATTGTTAATATATAGTTTCTAGGAACATTATCAATTGAGAGATCATTGCTGACATCAGAAATTATATTGCTCATTGCACAGCTTGTACTCTATATCTGGCTTTAAAAAAATCCATATCAATGAGCTAGTCTTTAGAATTAGCTTAATAGAAAAACAATTGAAGTCTATGGCATGTACTCATAGTGTGTGTGTGTGTGTGTGTGTGTGTGTCATCAGTTCCAGACAGATTTCCCTTCAGACCTGTCTTGATGAATGCATGGAGGCCTTGGATCTGTTCCTCAACAACCACTTTAATGAGAGTTTGGATAAACTACGTCCACGGTGAGAGAAGTCTTATTGTCTTTCTCTTCTCCCAGTTCTCCACCCCTCTAGTATCTGTATTTTTAAGATCAGGTGAGGTGTTTAGTAAAGGTGTGGTACCTACCAAGCCCATGTTTCTATGTTTTTTTGTCAGATGCACCAGCAAATTTAGTCTGTTGCTGCTTTAAATGTGCTCCCCTGTGAAGTGCTTGTTTAATTGTAGATGCCATCCCATGATAGCATGCTTTATTCCAGTTGTGATAGAGAATTGCGTCAGGCTTCCTCCCTTCTCCAGGATGTTTGCCTAAAGATCACACACCCTCACGCCTGACAATAGTCCCGCACACAGAGCGATCTCATTCTCATTAATATATAGCCGAAAGACTGACTAAACTTACGCTGGGAAGGAAACCACATTCTTAAGTGGCTCCAACTGTCCAATCAATCTTTTTAAAAAAAAAATTTTATAGCCTGAAACCAAGCATTATGTAGGGCCTCATAACGCTTGGTTTCAGGCTATAAAGAATTTTTTATTAGTTTGCTAGGACAGTTTCTGTCTGGTCAGTTTTGAAGGTCTAACGTTTTTTTTTAGATAACTTAAAGGTGCAGTGTGTAGTATTTATGAGGATCTATTGACATAAATGAAATATAATATACATAACTATGTTTTTAGTGGTGTTTAAAGACCTCACATAATGAACCGTTATGTTTTTATTACCTTAAAATGAGCCATTTCAATCTTCATACACCGCGGGTCCCCTTACAGTGAAGTCGCCATTTTGCACCATCATGTTTCTACAGTAGCCCTAAACGGACAAACTTCTCTACAAAGCGCTAGTCACTCTCTGCTCTCTCCGACGACGTCATTTTTGTCCTGTTTCGGCCACCGTAGCTTCTCTATGTGCTTCGAAAGGGAGGGGTGAACAGTGGGTGATTGCAATTCACAACCTCACCGCTAGATGCCGCTAAAATTTACACAGTGCACCTTTAAATGCTTTCTCCAATTTACTTACACTTTAATGTACAGAGCCATTCATAGGTTAATGGCAATAACTCGGCCAGTGGCGTGAGTTGGGGGTGGGGTTTATCTGTACATTTGAGCAACGACAGACTGGGGAAGTTACTGGTGAAATCAGCTTAAAAACAGATGATATTTTTTACATTTCGTTTGGTGACGCCAGTGTCGCAGATATCACACATTTTACTTTTAAAGAAATTAAAAGGCCCATTCACACCAAGGACGATAGCTAAAAGGATACATTTTTAATAATCATTCTAATTCTGTGAGAATCGAATAGTTCACACCGCAACCCATCACCCATCCCACTTTTTTTGGTTAAAAAAAATATATATATATCCAAAATCAATTTTTGAGCAAGTACATAACTAGCCAGTGTTCAAAACCGATTCACACTGGTAAGCTTATAATAATGTGTTATAATTTGAGTGGTACTGGTAGCTTTCCGTGGGAAATTCGAGCATGCCGCCGTTCATCTTTGCGTCAGTACGTCACGTCTGTATACATAAAGGAGGAGTCTGGCTAGTAGGCTATATCGCATGTGAGGATGCTGCAGGTGGCAGATCATTTATAGCCTTTTCTCACAGCAGCTGGAATAATTAAACATATCATTTTGATGGCGGATTGTAATCCAGAAAGGTCCAAACGACAATCATCAGTGACAACTGGAGATTCACCCGTAAAAAATTAGACTGTACAGAAATTGAAATCTACAGGTAACGCTAATACACACTAAATACACAGTCACACAATGCTGATGTTGTTAACATTAACAATTTGAGAACAAAGTATAACAATAATAATTTGCATGGTTTGATGTGATGTGAGCTAAGCGATCATTAGATTAAATCACCGTTGGTAGTGCGATTTATTGTAATTTTTTTTTTTTTTTCTCAGTTGGTCAGAACAAAAGTGGCAGAGGAGCCGTGCCGATGCACAACCCACGTAAAGATGATAATTCTGCAAATAACTGCAATTGTAGGTTTCAAACAGAGATGGCGACAAAGAGGCAAAACTTAAGGACTGCAGCTTTAAAGAACATTAAAGCTGCAGACAACATAACTGCAGCACGCACTTATAATAAACAGAACGATATTCATCCATTGGTGTGGATGCTAATAATCGTTTTTGGTGTGAATGTGCCTTTAAACTTGCATCACGCTAACTAACCATGTGAAACATCATGTGAAATCGAGTGTATTTTCGTTCACATTCTTGCATAGAGAAAGTTTAAGGCATTATCCTTCTCTAAATGTAACTAGCAGCCTGCTGTGAAGTTTGATCTCACATTGTGAGTGTAAAAGCATGAGTTGTGTTGTATTCCAGGTCTAAAGAGAGCATGTATCACGCTCTGATCTATGCCACAGTATTAGAAATGCAGGCCATGATGACCTTCCAACACGACGACATAGTGCATGCTGGGAACACCATGAAGAGCGCTCAGGAGGTGTGCCAGAGGTAGAAAGAGAGCCAAAACAATGCATTCGTTTCTGACATTTCCTTTTAACTTTTAGGCAAATGGGGTTATTTCCATGTCAGCTGACCCAGTCCTGCAGTGTTTACATTTGCTTGTATTTGCATAGACATGTAACGGCGTGGCTTTAAATGACAGACAGCTGGTCATATCTAATGAGGACTTTTATTGGCCTTACATAACATAGATTAAATGGAGTAGAAGAGATGCGCACACACACACCATGTTCATGTTATGAAGCAGCTCTAGATGACCATATTTGTGGGTGTAGCAATGGTCACACACCAGCTCACTTTCGGTTTGCTTAAGGAGGAGCGAGTCACAAAGGAAGATCCTTCTCTGTGATCTCTTCCTAAATCCCTCCAAACATCATACTGGGAGAGTGACGTTAGTCTGTACTGAAGTATATATGTTCGTTGCTCAGATTGAAATAGTAAGAGAGCCACCTAAAAATAACTTAATGTGTAAATGCATAAATCAGTTTACACATTGACAAATAAATGGACATATTTCAAATTATACAACTGATATTAAATATGTAGTTAAAGATGCATATCCAATATCCAATCAGTTGGCAAGTGAATTGAGCAATTAGCATATACTCTTTTATTTTAAATGCATTTTAATAGGTTAAAAGCCTTAAATTTATGGAAGCTTGTTTCCACCACGGAATAAAACAGTTTAAAAGATTTTTAAAAATTTCATTTCAAATTTCAAATAGTCATTTTTATGGATGCTTGTTTCCGCCACTGAATATCGAACTGAAAATCGTTAGATTTAATCACTGTTGGTAGCGCAATTTATTGTAATGTTTTCTCCTCAGTTGGTCAGAACAAAAGTGGCAGACATGTTACTTACTTGTTCAGATGACATTTTCAAGTGAAAATTCTTATTTTGGTCATACTCCAAGACGTAGAATCTGTGATTCTGAAGTACAGTATCCACACCGGTGCGGTGAATGAATGACAGCCGCACATACTCCTCAAAACGTTAGATTCATCTGCGCTAAGGAGCCGTGCCGATGCACAACCCACAACCCACGTAAAGATGATAATTCCGCAAATAACTGCAATTGCAGGTTTATATTTATATTTTTATTTTTTTATATATTTTTTTTTTTTTATAGAAAAAGGTAATTGCAACTCTTTATCTCACAGTTCTGACTTTATAACACTCAATTGCGACTTTATATCACACAATTCTGAGAAAAGAGTCAGAATTGTGAGATAAAAAGTTGCAATGACCTTTTTTATATATAAAAAAAAGTTTATTCAGTGGTGGAAACAAGTGTCCATAAAAATGACTATTTATTTAGTTAAATTAAACTTCAATTTTTATCAAATAAAATGTATTTAAATTTACATTTTTATATTTACATTTTTAAATAATTATCCATATTTGTCAAATTGAAAAGATACAATACTAGATTTTGTAATGCTTTTGAAAGATAATAGTGTTAAATATTACAATTTCAATATACAAACCCGATTTCAAAAAAGTTGGGACACTGTACAAATTGTGAATAAAAAAGGAATGCAATAATTTACAAATCTCATAAACTTATATTTTATTCACAATAGAATATAGATAACATCAAATGTTGAAAGTGAGACATTTTGAAATGTCATGCCAAATATTGGCTCATTTTGGATTTCATGAGAGCTACACATTCCAAAAAAGTTGGGACAGGTAGCAATAAGAGGCCGGAAAAGTTAAATGTACATATAAGGAACAGCTGGAGGACCAATTTGCAACTTATTAGGTCAATTGGCAACATGATTGGGTATAAAAAGAGCCTCTCAGAGTGGCAGTGTCTCTCAGAAGTCAAGATGGGCAGAGGATCACCAATTCCCCCAATGCTGCGGCGAAAAATAGTGGAGCAATATCAGAAAGGAGTTTCTCAGAGAAAAATTGCGAAGAGTTTGAAGTTATCATCATCTAGAGTGCATAATATCATCCAAAGATTCAGAGAATCTGGAACAATCTCTGTGCGTAAGGGTCAAGGCCGGAAAACCATACTGGATGCCCGTGATCTTCGGGCCCTTAGACGGCACTGCATCACATACAGGAATGCTACTGTAATGGAAATCACAACATGGGCTCAGGAATACTTCCAGAAAACATTGTCGGTGAACACAATCCACCGTGCCATTCGCCGTTGCCGGCTAAAACTCTATAGGTCAAAAAAGAAGCCATATCTAAACATGATCCAGAAGCGCAGGCGTTTTCTCTGGGCCAAGGCTCATTTAAAATGGACTGTGGCAAAGTGGAAAACTGTTCTGTGGTCAGACGAATCAAAATTTGAAGTTCTTTTTGGAAAACTGGGACGCCATGTCATCCGGACTAAAGAGGACAAGGACAACCCAAGTTGTTATCAGCGCTCAGTTCAGAAGCCTGCATCTCTGATGGTATGGGGTTGCATGAGTGCGTGTGGCATGGGCAGCTTACACATCTGGAAAGGCACCATCAATGCTGAAAGGCATATCCAAGTTCTAGAACAACATATGCTCCCATCCAGACGTCGTCTCTTTCAGGGAAGACCTTGCATTTTCCAACATGACAATGCCAGACCACATACTGCATCAATTACAACATCATGGCTGCGTAGAAGAAGGATCCGGGTACTGAAATGGCCAGCCTGCAGTCCAGATCTTTCACCCATAGAAAACATTTGGCGCATCATAAAGAGGAAGATGCGACAAAGAAGACCTAAGACAGTTGAGCAACTAGAAGCCTGTATTAGACAAGAATGGGACAACATTCCTATTCCTAAACTTGAGCAACTTGTCTCCTCAGTCCCCAGACGTTTGCAGACTGTTATAAAAAGAAGAGGGGATGCCACACAGTGGGAAACATGGCCTTGTCCCAACTTTTTTGAGATGTGTTGATGCCATGAAATTTAAAATCAACTTATTTTTCCCTTAAAATGATACATTTTCTCAGTTTAAACATTTGATATGTCATCTATGTTGTATTCTGAATAAAATATTGAAATTTGAAACTTCCACATCATTGCATTCTGTTTTTATTCACAATTTGTACAGTGTCCCAACTTTTTTGGAATCGGGTTTGTACAATTTAAACTATTTCAATATTTTAAAATGTAATTTAGTCTTCAGTGTCACATGATCCTTCAGAAATCATTCTAATATGCTGATATGCTCCTCAAGAAACAAATAATCTTGTTGACAGCTGCTTCATATTTTGGTGGAATCCGTGATACATTTTTTTTTCTTTGAGGAATAGAACGTTCATAAAAACAGCATTTATTTGAAATAGAAATAACATTATAAATATCTTTTACTGTCACTTTTGTTCAATTTAATGCATCACTGCTGAATAAAATAATTAATTTCTTTAAAAAAATGTTTTGAATGGTAGTGCATGTATTTACATTTTTATTTTTGAATTAACAATTCAAATAATGGCTGATGTTAGCCAGGTCAAGTGTGGTTGTCAAGAAGTATGTTAGACATCGTATCATTGTTTGTTCACTTATATCTTGACTTCTTGCTGTTCTCTGTCAGGTTCCGTAAGAAGTCTGGTAGTCTGAGGAACCGAGGAGCAAATGATGATGATCTCTCAGAAGGTGCCTTTTTTCTCTTCTTAGAAATGTCCATCTCACATTGCTATTATAGAAGAAATAAAACTCAAACAAACTTATGTGGCACAGCATTACTTTTGAAGATTTTTAGGCTAATGTTTTGACCGGAAACTGACAGTTGACATTTCTTAGAAGGTGTTTAATTGAATGACCATTTTATGATGAAATGTTGTACAAACAAGCTTTGTTTCATTTTATTTGATGTTTTACAGAGCAGCTCCATGCTGAAGTGTGTTACGCTGAGTGTTTACTACACAGAGCTGCTCTCACGTTTTTACAGGTTTGACAAATTTCCAGACAAAGGTCTCTAAGGCCCTGTTTACACCTGGTATTAAGATGCGTTTTGGTCGATCGGATCAATGACGAAGGAGACACATTCCCGTTTACACCTGGTGTTTTAATCTGACTCTTTTGTCCACTTTCAACCACTTCTGTCCTGATTTCTTTGAGGGGAGGGGGTCTATGGGCAGGTAAATGTATGGGCTTTTTCAGATATTTCGATCTAATGGACAAAATAAGCTCACGCAATTTAGATACGAACGCAATTTAGATACGAACAGCTTTCGCTTCTGCTCTGACAGCCGCAAGACCACGCTGAACGCTATGAGTGTGTGTTAGAAATCAGGAATGATGAGAGAACATTGTGCTTGGTACGTTTTTTGTTTTCAAACTAAACTTGGGTCTCCAGCCAACAAAGTTTATATCCCGTCTGGCTAGTGGTTTACGCGTTAGGTCAGTAGGTGGAGAGTAGGCGTCTTTTGCGGCTGTTTGAACGCATTTGACCACATGAGCGTTTACACTATGAAAGCAATCCGGTCGAATTTTCAACTACCTCTGGAAGTGGTTGAAAGTGGACAAACTAAAACCGTTTTAGACCCCGTTTACACCTGTATTTAGCATCGTCCACTTGTGATCCGATCAATCAAAACAGGGCTTAACACAATCACTCACAGACAATCTCAAATGTTTCGTTTAAACTATGTGTGCATTTTGGCATCTTAGAGGTCTGATACGCCTATATCTTGATTTACATAGACATTCTTAAACTGATTATGCTTAGTAAGCCGTCAACGCGTGTGGTCATGTAAACGCGTTAAACTGCTTTCCTTTAATGGCGTACGGACATAAGCGGCTTAAGAATAAAACGATTGACAGAGCTAGATTTTTTCCCCATTACCTCGATTTCGCCCGGCATGTAAACACCTTGACCTGCGTTCTGTTGGCTTGTTGAAGTGCGCATGTGTGATACGTGACAGGAAAGCATCCTTATCCACCTTATTTTTCAAAGCGGAAGTAAGGTATTTTCTGTGAATGTGCGAGACTTCAGATTTATTGGCCACTATAGGGAAATAACGAGAAGAATATATCAAAGTGCAGTAAACTAAAACTGTTTGCTACAAACCATGTATTTATAATTAGGATAATGCATTAAAATAATATGGTAAGAAATACCAGTTTGCAATATCAAGCAGCATAATGAGCTGTTTTATACAGCGAAAAATAACTGGAAGCAAATGACACCAGAATCTAGACACATTAAAATTACAAATGGCTGAAAAATAAGGTAGATACGGCAGACATTTTGAAATACTCTGGGGTTTTAATGCCTTATTTAACATCACAACATAATACACAGAATACACTGAGTGAAATACATGGATGCTTACGTTTGGACGTCACCACTGGGGAGTAACCTGTTTTTTTTTTTTATACAGTCTTGTAAACGTGGTTTACCTGCATTGCCAGGTTATTTATTTGCATGTAAACCTGTAAATCGGATTATTTCAATAAACTGATTTTTGATAGTTATCAGCATATTATTGTGCATGTAAACATGCTCAATGTCTTTTTACCCCTGGTTAAGGCCACTTTTCACTCCATCCTACTCCATGCTTTTTTTGAAGAAAAGTTTCTATATAGATCCTTAAAGGGTTCTTTCAGGCTCATCATATATAGAACCGTTTAGGGGTTCTCATCATGGGATCATTTTATGGATTTAGTTTTCATTTAATTCATTTTTACTCTTAATTAAATGTTATGAATTAAACCGCTTGTAAACGTACCTTAATGTCCCGACAACCTCTGTAGTCACATTTAGCCACTTGTTGTCTTTTTCAAGACACGTAAAAGCTTTGAAACATGAAAAATATCTTGAGCTTGTGTTCACCACAGACCTTATTTCAGGCTTTTAACCAAAAAAAAAAACAAAACATTGACTTTGGGACGATGGGACCAGATTTGCTAAAATACTAACTCGCTTCCGGGTTTTGGCCTACAGAAATACATAAAGGGTTTTTTAACATTGAGTCAAGAACCCTCTCTCTGTTGACAGGATGAGAATATGGTGAGTTTTATTAAAGGAGGAATCAAAGTACGGAACAGTTACCTCATATACAAGTAAGTCTTTAGCAAGTAAGTTAAAGAAATTGTTAAAGAAAAAAGTCTTTTTATTGTGCATAAATTAGAAAAATTGGTGCCATCAAGGCACCTGCAACTTTTATAGGGATAGTTCAGCCAAAAATGAAAATTGTCATCATTTACTCACTCTCATGTTGTTCCAAACCTGTATGAATTTCTTTCTTCTGTTGAACACAAAGGAAGATAGAGTGAAGAATATGGTTTAACCAAACAGTTGTGGGGCACCATTGACTTCCATAGTGTATTTTTTCCATACTATGGAAGTCAATGGTGCCCATCAACTGTTTGATTACCCATATTCTTCAAAATATCTATGTGTTCAGCAGAAGACAGACATTAATGCAGGTTCGGAACAACTTGAGGGTGAGTAAATGATGACACAATTTAAATTTTTGGCTGAACTATCCATTTAACCCAATAGAAACAACCTTTCTTTGATTCCCATGCATGCACCAACAACATGCCCTTGAATTGAAGTATTCAGCGACTCTGTCAGCTTTGTATGACGTCATGATTTTCATGCAGGGAGCTGCATGCCTTCGTCCAGTCAGATACATCTTTCAAAGGACCAAACCACAAGCACTTAGAGGGCGGAGTCTCTTTTGGGATCGGGGCTTTCAACTTGGTATGTTTATCTGTGATATTGCATCTCTGTTCCTATGAATAAACTCCAGGCTGTCAATTGTGTTGCTGTTCTTCACTCTTACACAGACTCTTTCACTGTTTCCTGCCCGGATACTCAAGCTGCTAGAGTTTGCAGGCTTTTCTGGAGATAAGGTTTTGAAATTTTATTTCATATGTCTCGAATTTAATTTAAGTAAAAATTACATTCTTATATTCTCAGTTTTGCAGAGACATGCAAGTGTGAATCTTCATGTGTTTATTCTTTTCTTAATGGTCTTTTGTGTGTGTGTGTGTGTGTGTGTGTAGGAATTTGGCATCTCTCAGCTGAATGCCGGAGCCACCTCTCACACCCTGCGCTCTATGCTGTGCGCCCTCCTCCTGCTCTGTTTCTACACCTTCCTCTCCTTTATTTTAGGTAGCATGTATTTGTGATTAAATTATGCATTTTATATATAAAAACACTACCATTCCTAAGTTTAATTAAAGAAATTAACAATTTTATTCAGCAATGATAAAAAATGACAGTAAACACATTTATTAAAGCTACAAGCGGTTACAAAAGATTTTAAATAAATGCTTTTTTTTCTGAACTTTCTATTCATCAAAGATTCCTGAAATAAAAGGTATCACTGTTTCCACAAAAATATGAAGCAGCACAATGATAATAATCAGAAATGTTTCTTGAGCAGCAAATCAGCATATTAGAATGATTTCTGAAGGATCATGTGACGTGAAATAAAATGAAATCAAATTGGTGAGACGTCTTTAGAAAACATTAAAAAATCTGTGACCCCAAACATTTGAACTATAGTGTATATATTGAAAAGATTGAATTCTCTGATATTTTTCTTTTTCTTAATAAAGTGATGTTTTGTGTAGGAATTGGAGAGGGGGAGGTGGAGGAGGCAGAGAGACTACTGAAGCCATTTCTCCTGCGATACCCACAGGTATGTTTCTGCTTCTGTCTTTCTCTCTACTTCACATGTTCACATGCTCATGAAGATCATTTGGTTTATTTCTAATAGGTTTACTTTAAAGAAAATTGGACTTTTGTGGCATTTAGTTCATGTCCACACTCTGTGAGTTCACTCGCATACTAGCTGACAAATTCACATTTGACAGATATGAACATTTGAAAATTTGCAGTCTTTCTCTTCTAGAAAAACACCCCAAAATGATTGATGACTCATTTTATTCAGGCGAATGTCCTTCCCCCTCCCATTAACACCTGCAACCAACCTGCTATAGAAACCCAAATAGGAAAGAAACCTGTGCTGGTCAATCCATAACATGGGGTCTTTTTATTGGGTGTTTTTGAAGCTAATTTTCTGATTATCTCTCCAGGGAGCGATTTTCCTTTTCTTTGCAGGTCGGGCAGAAGAAATAAAGGGCAACATTGATGAGGTAAGAAACGCAAGGAGAATGTTTACCAGAATTCATAAATAATGAATACTGAAATATTTGTAGTTTCATGTCAAATCTGACCACATAGCATTTTACTCTCTATTTCGATGATTTTAAAGAGCACCTGTTGTGCTTTTTTTACATTTTTTTTTTAACTTTCTTTAGTGTGTAATGTTGCTGTTTGAGCATGAAAAAGGTCTGCAAAGCTACAAAGCAGAAAGTCACTCCTGAGAGAGTTATTCTCTATAACAGTAAACACTGTTTCTGAATTCCCTGAAACGCCTCCATTGTAGTCTTGAGTTTTCTTCCGGGAATGAACATGTAATGCGCAAAATAAATGGGCAGGGCCTGGTTGAGTTGAGTTAGTAGTGTGTTAAAACTCACGGTTATGGTAAGGGGTGGGACATTTCCCAAACACACTGGAAGCGGTTGACCAATCACAACACACTGATCCAGCCGACCAATCAGAGCACACTGAGCTTTTCAGAAGGAGGGGCTTCATAGAGACAGGATCTAAACAGAGCATTACTGACAGACTGAGAAGAGAGGAGCTGCAACAGTCAAATATGTGAAAAATAATGTGTTTTTTGAATATTCAAAGATATAAGCCTAATCTAGTAGACCACAAAATCAAAACCAAGACTTTGACAAAGCCATAATATGGCCTTTTTAAAGACTTAAGACTAGGGGTGAGACAAAATATTGATATGGCAATATATCGTTGTCCTGCTCTGTGCAATACGAGAATCAAAGAGAGAGGTGGAAAGTGGTCATGCTAAACTAATGTCTTTTAAGAAATTTTCACTAACATTATAAATGGATTGTAATGTTCACTAATTAACATTATTGTACCCCTGCATATCCAGGCGGTGGCACTGTTTGAGGACGGCTGTAAGGCCCAGCAGGCCTGGAAACAGTTTCATCACATGTGCTACTGGGAGTTGATGTGGTGTTTCACTTTTAAGAGGCACTGGAAGATGGCATACTTCTACGCAGACTTGCTCAGCCAGGAGAGCCGCTGGTCTAAGGTGACCCTACTGCTAAAAAAGCTCTAGTCTGCATTTTAAATAAAATAACATTTTTAGGGCTGTACATTGGGGGGGGGAGTCTAATTGCGAATTATTATTATTATTATTATTATTATTTATTTATTTATTTTTTATTTATTTTTTTTCCCCCAGATTATATACAGTGGGGAGAACAAGTATTTGATACACTGCCGATTTTGCAGGTTTTCCTACTTACAAAGCATGTAGAGGTCTGTAATTTTTATCATAGGTACACTTCAACTGTGAGAGATGGAATCTAAACAAAAATCCAGAAAATCACATTGTATGATTTTTAAATAATTTGCATTTTATTGCATGACATAAGTATTTGATCACCTACCAACCAGTAAGAATTTCCGGCTCTCACAGACCTGTTAGTTTTTCTTAAAGAAGCCCTCCTGTTCTCCACTCATTACCTGTATTGACTGCACCTGTTTGAACTCGTTACCTGTATAAAAGACACCTGTCCACACACTCAATCAAACAGACTCCAACCTCTCCACAATGGCCAAGACCAGAGAGCTGTGTAAGGACATCAGGGATAAAATTGTAGACCTGCACAAGGCTGGGATGGGCTATAGGACAATAGGCAAGCAGCTTGGTGAGAAGGCAACAACTGTTGGCGCAATTATTAGAAAATGGAAGAAGTTCAAGATGACGATCAACCTCGGGGCACCATGCAAGATCTCACCTCGTGGGGTATCAATGATCATGAGGAAGGTGAGGGATCAGTCCAGAACTACATGGCAGGACCTGGTCAATGACCTGAAGAGAGCTGGGACCACAGTCTCAAAGAAAACCATTAGTAACACACTACGCCGTCATGGATTAAAATCCTGCAGCGCACGCAAGGTCCCCCTGCTCAAGCCAGCGCATGTCCAGGCCCGTCTGAAGTTTGCCAAGGACCATCTGGATGATCCAGAGGAGGAATGGGAGAAGGTCATGTGGTCTGATGAGACAAAAATAGAGCTTTTTGGTCTAAACTCCACTCGCCGTGTTTGGAGGAAGAAGAAGGATGAGTACGACCCCAAGAACACCATCCCAACCGGGAAGCATGGAGGTGGAAACATCATTCTTTGGGGATGCTTTTCTGCAAAGGGGACAGGACGACTGCACCGTATTGAGGGGAGGATGGATGGGACCATGTATCGCGAGATCTTGGCCAACAACCTCCTTCCCTCAGTAAGAGCATTGAAGATGGGTCGTGGCTGGGTCTTCCAGCATGACAATGACCCGAAACACACAGCCAGGGCAACTAAGGAGTGGCTCCGTAAGAAGCATCTCAAGGTCCTGGAGTGGCCTAGCCAGTCTCCAGACCTGAACCCAATAGAAAGTCTTTGGAGGGAGCTGAAAGTCCGTATTGCCCAGCGACAGCCCCGAAACCTGAAGGATCTGGAGAAGGTCTGTATGGAGGAGTGGGCCAAAATCCCTGCTGCAGTGTGTGCAAACCTGGTCAAGAACTACAGGAAACGTATGATCTCTGTAATTGCAAACAAAGGTTTCTGTACCAAATATTAAGTTCTGCTTTTCTGATGTATCAAATACTTATGTCATGCAATAAAATGCAAATTAATTATTTAAAAATCATACAATGTGATTTTCTGGATTTTTGTTTTAGATTCCGTCACTCACAGTTGAAGAGTACCTATGATAAAAATTACAGACCTCTACATGCTTTGTAAGTAGGAAAACCTGCAAAATCGGCAGTGTATCAAATACTTGTTCTCCCCACTGTATCAATTTGGCTATAATTATTATTATTTTTACTACTACTACTATATAACAAGTACTAAATAAAAACTAAATAAGAATGTAAAAAATAGGGAAATGTAAGAAAATGTTTGAAAAATTATAATTTTATTTCACATTACAACTGTAAAATTAAAATTAAAATTTTTATGGCTGTCTTAATTATTTTAAAATGTTAAACTGTCAAACTTTTATTTTGATGGAAAACCGCAGGGCGGGACTTGATTTTGTCCATGGGGAATTGATTGGATGGTTGTGCTTTGCTATCGGTGGATCTCAAGTGAGTGACAGGATGTCCCGCCCTCGCACCAGTAAATGTATTATCATAGAAGAGAACACAGTGCCGTGCATTTATTTAATTAAATTGCTGCCTTTGAGATTTGATAATCGCACAAAGCCATTATTACAATTAAGCGTGCAATTCTTATTTTTTAAATTACTAAGGTGACCAAATATTCATTGTAATAATAATAATTTGTTACATTTATATAGCGCTTTTCTAGGCACTCAAAGTGCTTTACATATAGAAGGGGGGAATCTCCTCAACCACCACCAATGTGCAGCATCCACCTGGATGATGTGACAGCAGCCATACTGCGCCAGAACGCCCACCACACACCAGCTTATGGTGGAGAGGAGACAGAGTGATGAAGCCAATCAGTATATGGGGATGATTAGGAGGCCATGATGGACAGAGGCCAATGGGCAAATTTGGCCAGGATGCCGGGGTTACACCCCTACTCTTTATCGAAGGACATCCTGGGATTTTTAATGACCACAGAGAGTCAGGACCTCGGTTTAACGTCTCATCCGAAGGACTAATGTGCTAATGAAACATGCAAACAGATTAAATCGCTAATTTGTATGCAAATTATCACATTTATTTCAAAACTTTCACATAGAGTTTGTTCTGGTTGTGTTTCGTGATTAAGGCCCAATGGGAATTATTTAATCACCTGAAATATAATGTTTTAGTGTAAATCGAGAAGTTTATTTACATTATATTTTTTGTGATATGATTAACAAAACAACATCCTTAATAATTCAAAAGGCAGTTTAGTTTACTGTATGTCTGAGAAACACCCATGTCATGGTTGTAAAAGTGTGATCTGTATAGATGCCAAGACATTTCTGTGTCACACGTTTGAAATGGCCTTCACCCAGAATGTAAATCAAATGTGGGATTTTATTGGTGGTGGGGAAAAAGCGTACTTAAATTGTGTCATACAAACTAGGAAGCAGTGAATTTTGCTTCCCATGTTTTGCCCACTTTAAATGTGTTTAAACTAAAAGTCAGAGAACCATTTTTGTAGTATTTAGATGTAAACATCACTACCAAGCATATATATATTTATATATACACACAACCATGGTAAGGCACATTCACAAAAAAAAAAAAAAAGGAACACAATTTTATCTGAAATGGAATGGACTCTTGAATTTAGCAAAGATGTAACCAGGACCACAAAACCAGTCATAAGGGTCAGGTTTTTGAAATTGAGATTTATACATCTAAATAAGCTGAATAAATGAGCTTTCCATTGATGTATGGTTTGTTAGGATAGGACAATATTTGGCCGTGATACAACTATTTGAAAATCTGGAATCTGAGTGTGCAAAAAAATCTAAATATTGAGAAAATTGCCTTTAAAGTTGTCCAAATGAGGTCCTTAGCAAGGGATATTACTACTAATAATACATTTTTGATATATTTATGGTAGGAAATTTACAAAATATCTTCATGGAACATGATCTTTACTTAATATCCTAATGATTTTTGGCATAAAATAAAAATCGATAATTTTGACCCATACAATGTGGCTATTGCCACAAATATACCCGTGCGACTTATGACTGGTTTTGTGGTCCAGGGTCACATATTTTAAAACAAAGGAGAAAATGACCTATTTCTTAATGATTGTCGAAATCATCTCAGCAGTTGGTGAGCCAACAGTAGCGTTAGCCAACAATTCTGGTCTAAATGTAGACAGACTTTCTCTTCAGAAACATGAAGTAAAACCATACAGGTGTAAAGCCTGGGATTATACTGTGTTTTTTTTTTTTTTCTTTTAAATATTGAAGTTATGCTACATTTGTTATATCGCAGCGATTAGACAAACTGCCATGTGTAAGCTGTGTAAATTGGCTTTGTGGGCCGATGTCTTTGCCAGGTTTTTGTTTGGACTGGTTGGTTTTCTTGCTGGTTGTGATTACATACAGTGTGTTTCCAGTGTACAGAAGGATTATTATGGTTGTCTCTCTCTTTCTCTCTCAGGCCATGTACGTGTACATGAAGGCGGCTTATCTCAGCATGCTTCCAGACTCAGAATCCCGGCCGTTCGGGGATAATGAGGTGGATCTCTTTAGGTAAATACACTCACATGAAATTACATTGCCAACACAGGAGCAGATGAGGCTTTCATGAAAAAATAAAGTCTTTCTGTATGTGGGTTTATTGGGTGTGTGTTAATGTGGTACAGTATGATATGTATCAAAACAGACATTAGTCTTTGTTTAATTCCTGTTCACTTCCAATCTCTCTTTATCTGTCTCTCAGACAGGTACCAACATACAAACAGAAGATAGCCGGTAAATCTCCACCCACAGAGAAGTTTGCCATTCGTAAAGCAAGACGGTACAAAGCCAGCAATCCAATCAGACTTCCTGTTCCTGTGCTTGTAAGAATAACAAACACCACATTCAGTACACTTTATTTTTTCCCTTTATTTTCTAAGACAATATTTATATTTGACTAATGTGCTGCATATTTCAGGAGATGATGTACATGTGGAATGGCTTTTCCATGATCAGCAAACGACCTGAGCTCACAGAGGGCATGATGGACACGCTGTTAGAGGCTGAGCGCACCCTACAGGCAGCTCCAGGTAATAATACACAAATTCCTGTGTATTCAATGAGAAATTACATCAATTGCATTTTAGGCAAATATGCTAATCTTAGCAGTATCACTCACTCTCTTAGTGAATATGTATCATGCCTCATGTTTCATATTAAGTAATTGCAGTCTGTGAATAATAAATCCATTTGAAATCGTATATTTAAAAACTAATATACCATCATTTTTATATAATCATTTGCTAAATATTGCATGGTCAATTAGTTTTTTTAAATTGTTCATTTTATAACCTATTTATCCTCATGTTTAGATATTTTATAATAGATTCATTTTTAAATTAATTTCTTAACTTATTTATTCATTTTAAAACATCCAAAAGCAAAACTCCAAAAGAAGCACAAGATGACTTTGACTTTTATGTTGTTTTATATTGTGTATGGTGTAATAAGGTGTGTTTATTTTTTTATATATATATATATATATATTAGTGCTGTCAAATCGATTAATCGCATCCAAAATAAAAGTTCGTGTTTACATAATATATGTGTGTACTGTGTATAATTATGTATACATAAAAACGCACTCATTCATGTATATATTTAAGAAATATTTGCATGTATATTCTGTGTATATATATATATATATATATTATATTATATTAATAAATATTTTATATTTAAATTAAAAAAAAAATTCTTAAATATATACATGCATGTGTATTTATATATACATAATAATTATACACAGTACACACACACACACATACATATACATATATATAAATATAAATTTCTATTAAAAAAAATTCTTAATTAAAATGCCAGTAACTGCTATAAATGATGATATACAATCATGATACACCTTTTGTACATATACTGTACCTTATATATAAGGTTGTGTATGTGTGTGTGTGTATAATAAATATATATATATATATATATGCATTTAAAAAATAAAAAAAAATATTTTTTCTTAATTAAAATGCCAGTAACTGCTAAAAAACAAATCATGGTGTAAAACGTGTAAACTGTTATTTTACACCTTTTGTCATAATGCAGAAGTACCAGAGGAAATATCTTTTCCTTTTGAATATTGCTTTTGACAATAGCAGGCCTTAAAGGGATAGTTCACCCAAAAAACTGTACGAGTTTCTTTCTTCTGTTGAACACAAAAGAAGATATTTTAAAGAATGTTGGTAATCAAACAGTTGATGGTCCCCATTGACTTCCATAGTATGGAAAAAAAAAATACTAATAAGTCAATGGTGCCCATCAACTGCATACTACCTTTACAGTAGTATGCTGTATCCTATATATTGTTTTACACTCATTCTTTCTGTATGTGTAGAGAACGAGTACAGTGTGGACGACACATGCTTAATCCTGCTTCTGAAAGGCCTGTGTCTGAAGAACCAAGGCCAGATGCAGGCCGCAGAGGACTGTTTCAGACAGGTTTACAGCAGGCCAGTGCTCCTGTCTTAATGGATTTTCCCTTCAGAAATGTTTGTTCTATCTCAGGATGGAGTTTGAGATGTTTTTGTGTCTTTAACAGTGAAAAGAAGCTGAAGTTTGATCATTACCTGGTTCCTAACGCTCTGCTGGAGACGAGTATCTTGTACATAGACACAGGGAGGAAAGAGCAAGCCATCAAACTACTGCAGAAAGCCAAGTGAGTTCAGGCTAGGATAAAACCCATACAGTTCACACACGGAATGATTGTTTTTACTGGTTTGTTGTCATTTCTTTGCTCCAGTCTGAAATGTCACATTATTATTGTCTCTCCTGTCAGGAATAACTACAAAGAGTACTCGATGGAGTCTCGTACGCAGTTCAGGGTCCATGCAGCCCTGATCAAACTTAAGGCTGACACCAGTGACCAAGATGAAATAACAGCTTTGTGAGGAAGGATGATCCTAAATCAATGAAACTGATAAATCTCTTCACTGATGACCAGGTCACTTTATGGGGAGAATGAAAGACACAGTGTGGTTTTTATGCAGTGGCACTGCCTAGTGTTATTATAGGGGACACTAAAATCTTCATTTGTACATTCTCCCCCAAGAGCTTATTTTTTGCCAAATTGATGTTTGTTTTAGTCAGATAGTAAATAGTTCATAAATAGACAGTGAATGGACATTTCGAATGTAAACCAGGGTTTAAGCTCCTTTTGTGTGAAAATGTACATTTTAGGGAGCATTAGAAATCAGATTTAAAAAAAATCTGTATTTATGTCAAGTCCTGTACAGGTTTAATAAGGGAAAACTGACGGTGTTTAAAAAAAAATTGGACAAACCATTTTACACTAAATTCTGATGATTAATATGATGATTAAACATGCTGATTATTGTAAGGCTGAGTGTGGGATTGAATATTATATTCCTTACTTTAATCAAATAGTTCCCCAACATGCATCATAAATAATCAGTTGTCAAATACTGTGGTTATTTTTTATTATGCAATATATTAATATATATATATTAGTAGTTAATATTTATTATTGCTATTAAAATATTTTTAGAAATGTATAATTTATGCATAATTTTTTTATAGTAAATTACGTCACACAATCATTTAGCAATAAATGCAATGGGTTACTGTATGAATAAATCAGTTGGCTTTTTCGTGCATAAGCTAAACTGTTCCTAAAAAGTATTTTTTTTGTTTTGTTTTTTTTACTTAAAATTCAACAAAGAATTATGTTATCAAATTTAATAATGAAGCTCTTTGAATATCACAGTTTTTATTTTTTGATGTCAGTTTATTCTGAAGTATGTTTCAGTGACTGATTTTCATTAAACAACTATAACCACAATGACGTGTACAAAGAAACCAATTTTACAATATAGTCCAGTAGCACTGTATAAAAGTCCTTGTTCTTGGCTGTGAGGGTTATTGGCTGGATTCAGCTGTCGCTGTGGGCAAGCCCTGCTCTTCCTCTCTCTTCCTGCGTTTCAGAAGTTTCCTCTTCTTCTTCTCCTCCTTCTCTATTTCAGCAACCATTTCTTTAAATTTGATGCTGCGGGGGTCCAGTGCATACCCAAAGCGCTCTCTCGCCTCGGCCAGCAGTTTGTCCCGCTTTATTTTCTCCTCTCTTTGCTTCTGTTTTACCTCCTTTTTCTGCTTTTTCCAGTCTGTGACCATCTTGGGCATTTTGGCCATGTTTGCAGCAATTGTCTTCTCTCTGTGGAAACAAAGGAAAAAGCGCATTAAAGCTGTGTAAAAACGGGCATGATCAGGTGAGGACCGTTGTACATAAAAGATTGTAAGTAACAGTTTTAGTGAGGAAAAGAACAACAATCCCATGAAGCATTGCAAATGATTTTAAATGTAAAAAACGACGGAGAAATATCTACCTTATTTATAGGAGGAAGTAAACTACACTGCCTGGTCAAAAAAAAAAGTTGCTGTTTGGATTTAAATAGGCAAATGCTTAAAGGATTAGTTCACTTCAAAATGAACATTTTCTGATATTTTACTCACCCCCATCTCATCCAAGATGTTCATGTCTTTCTTTCTTCAGTCGAAAAGAAATTAAGTTTGAGGAAAACATTCCAGGATTTTTCTCCACATAATGGACTTGATTGAAGGTCCAAATCAATGCAGTTTCAAAGGGCTTCAGAGGGCTCTGCACGATCCCAGCTGAGGAATAGGGTCTTATCTAGCGAAAACCATCGGTCATTTTCAAAAATAAATTACAAATTTGTATACTTTAACCTAAATTGCTCATCTTGCCACAGATTGCGTAAATCACGTCGGAAAGGTCACGCTAGATGACCTTTCATCTTTCATCCCCCCCGCTTCATCGCTTCATTTTTTTTTTTTGAAAATGACCGATGGTTTCGCTAGATAAGACCCTATTCCTCGGCTGGGCTCATGCAGAGCCCTCTGAAGCCCTTTGAAACTGCATTGATTTGGACCTTCAACCCGTTGGTTGCCATCAAAGTCCATTATGTGGAGAAAAATCCTGGAATGTTTTCCTCAAAAAACTTAATTTCTTTTCGACTGAAGAAAGACATGAACATCTTGGATGAGATGGGCGTGAGTAAAATATCAGGAAATTCTCATTTTGAAGTGAACTAATCCTTTAAGAGTGAATGATTGGATCATTATTGCAGTGATTTATTATGTTTCTAGCATGTTATATGTTTGGCAACAGTTGGAAGACACAACATGGCCATATTCCAGGATGACTGTCAAGATTCATCAGGCATGAAGAATCATTTTCACACATGAATCTCCTCTGAGTACAGATCTTAAATTCATTGAAAGTCTTTGGGATGTGCTAGAGGAGACTTTACAGAGTGCTGGACTCTTGCATTGTCAATACAAGATCTTGACCAAAAATTTAAGCACCTCTTGATGGAAATAACATCAAAACATTTATTTCCATCAAGAGGTCATTGTCACCTTGAATATGGCCAACATGGTTGTTTAAGAAATGAAAAGCTACACACTCAAGTCAAGTCACCATTTAGCGCTTTTCACAACACAGATTGTTTCAAAGCAGCTTTACAGAGATAATAGGAAATTAATGGAAGAGAGATTTTGACTGTACATCAGCTCTAGAAAAAAGTTAGTCGTCCAGCTAAAGTAAATTTGACTGATTCATTTCCGTTGTAAGAAGTCATTAGTTATTTACTTTGGGGCTACTTACACGACACCATTTTCAACCAAAATAGAAAACTCTCAATGCGTTCCGGACGCTCATCCGCACGGCAACAGCGGCCGGCGGCTAGAGAACGCAAAATTGAAACGGTTTTTGAAATAATTGGTTTTGAAATAGTTTTAAAACGATACCGTTATCATCTTCATGTAAACTTTAAAAAAAAAACGCAAATCTGTGAGAACGGTGACGGCATGCACGTAAGCATTACTTGTTTAGTCTATAGGCAAGCGCTTAGTTTTTCTTTACAAAATGACTGCCAAATTACTTGTCTGCATTGCATAATGGTGTGTGCACACCAAAAGCTAAGCGAACATTCGCATCGCTTTACTCACGAGATAACTTGTTTTCACGCACATCAACAACATTTCTTTCTGCCATTTTTTTCCGTCATCAAACATGTTTGGCGATAACAACTATTGCTGCTCTGTATCTGCTGTGGAAGTCCCAAACACGCCGGAAAGCCAAACGTCGACGTGTCTGGGTTCACCGCACCATCCAGAGGCGCACACAACTCTGTGAATTTAACCGTCTTCTCCAGGAACTGCGCCTGGATAACAGCCGCTTCCAGTGCTATACTTGAGGATGACGGGTGTCCAGTTTGATAACCTGTCAAACCGGACGTGTCAATAAGCTCTCACTGATTGGCTTGTGCGACAACGCGCCATGCGAATTTTCCACTCAAGTTGAAATTTTTCAACTTGAGCGGAAGACGCGATTGAGGCGAATATTACGCATTCGTAATATTCCCGGTGCGAATTCCCATCTATTTGCGTCTTTGCATTGACTTTGTATGCAGTCTACTCGCGCAAATAATTAAATTCGCGTTTGGGGTGAACACACCATAATGCAGCGTTTTATTTGTTTCCGATAATTTCGATAACGTTTTCATCTGTACAGAGGGGAAGTGAAGGAGGCCTTTACAAGGGAGAATCTCCATCAATTAGGGTCAGAAGAACTCTTGCCAAACATAATAATCACTGCAATAATGATCCAATCATTGACTCTTAAGCATTTACCCATTTAAATCCAAAAAGCAACTGTTTTTTTTTTGTTTTTTTTTTGGCCAGGCAGTGTATTTTCTATGAATGTGCGATACTTCTGATTCATTAAACGCTACAGGTAAATATCTAGAAGAATAACAGAGCAGTAAACAGTACACTACTAACAAAGCAGCATAACAAGCGTGTTTTGTACAGCTAGAAATAACTGGAAGCCTCGCACATTCAATGATTTTCAATTTTGGGTGAACTGCTCCTTTAAGAAAAACTGACGCATCTTAAAGAATAACAAACAATCAAAATACGAATGTTTCCTTAGTAAAAACAAAACACAAATGCAAAATACACAGACCAAAACAAAATAATTTTAATAATTTGTTTTTATACACGCGGGAACCAATTACGTTTGACGTGTTCTCGTGAGGCGTCCTAACCGTTAAATTTGAATGTTTGAAGACATTTTTCACTAAATAACGGTTTCAATTTCGGTCTGTACACCACACAAAACAATTTCAGAAGACTTAATAAATTATGAGGATTTCTTTTACCAGCATAAGCTGGCCTGGATTGTCAACTGCCACACAACTATAAATAATTATAAGATTACTTTTAAGGTCATGGAGTTTGAAAGCCCCAGTCCCTATCCACTTTCGCCTCATGGGAAAACAGAAGCTCGGGTATTGTAAGAAACGCACATCATAAGGTTTTGTAACAACGTTAAGGTGAGTAAATTATAATTTTCATTTTGGGCTGAACCGTTTATCAATGAATATGTGGAGTTGGTTGTTGAATATTGTTGACTGCAAACATCCGATAGAGTCAGGTTCACTTCACCTCTCCATCCGCTTCTGCGCCTTCTCCTTCTCTCTGGCCGCGATGTTTTCCAGCATCACCTCGATCGGAGGGTGCCACTCTCTCTCCTCGGCCATCAGCTCCTCCAGTCGGGCGTGAGAGGGCCAGAGTTTGGCCGGGTCAATCCCAGACGCGCGTCCATAACGGCCGAACAGTCTGCGCTCATACTTCTCAGTCTTCTGCCAGTCGGGCGTCTTCTCGCTCTCTTTGTCTGGTATATAAGGGTCCTTTATATTCAACCGGAGGGGTCTAGGGTTATAGTTCGCGAACTGCTGGACTACAGCCGGTATACAGGAGTTTAATTTACTAACGCCAAAGAATAAAGCTGTCCTCCTGCATAGCATGGAGGCCGCCATGTTTGATGACAACCCATTGACCTCTGACGTCAAATGGACGCCTGGTGCTGACGTCATTACGCCCTCTGCTGGTGTAAATGAAAGTGTCAAAAAGGATGTACACTAGTTGGACCCCCTTTTGCATTCATAACTGCCTTAATTCTTCGTGGCATAGAGTCAACAAGGTACTGGAAACATTCCTTAGTGAACTCATTGTCATGTTCATAAAAAACATAAACCAAGTTGTTCCAAACCTATATAAATTTCTCTGTTCTGTTGAACACAAAGGAAGTTATTTTGAAGAATATGGGTAACCAAACAGTTGTGGGGCACCATTGACCTCCATAGTAGGGGGGAAAATACTATGGAAGTCAATGGTGCCCCACAACTGTTTGGTTACCCATATTCTTCAAAATATCTTCCTTTGTGTTAAACAGAACAAAACAAAAAAAAATCATACAGGTTTGGAACAACTTGAGGGTGAGTAAATGATGACAGAATTTTCATTTTTGGGTGAACTTTCCCTTTAATGAGAAACATGTTTAAATGCATTGGTTTTCAACTTGAGTGTTTGTCGGTATTGTGGGACTGATGAGTCTTCTCTGTTTCTCCACCCTCGCTCCTCCCTGATCATTTTCGTTTGCAGTTTAATCATCACCCCAGGGGGCCTTTAACAATGCTATTTCAATCCTCAAAGGTTTTGTGTGTCCTAAATGGTGGACCCTTAAATCTTTTCCGGTAGTTTAGCGGCACAGTGGGATCCTATTGTTGGAAATAAAGGTCTTAAATGGATCTGGTCCGCTGGTATTGTTTATCACAGAGTCCGGACCATACTAGAAAAACAAAGATGATGGCCGATTTTAAATCTCTGGCAGCCGTTTTGGCCACATTGCATATTTATTTAATTGAATTACTTTAAAGAAAGAAGAACATACAATAGAACACAAATTACGAAGAATTAATCATAGAAATTTGTAAGTACAAAAAGAATATAATAAGTACAACAGATAAAACATGATAGATAGATACATATGATATATCATGTTTTATGTTTATTTTCCTTTTGTATTTATTTAATTTTCTACAATATAATTTTCCATATGAATCAGTAAATAAGCAGATAAAGCAACTTTGCTTGAATATTAATATCAATCACTTTATGTATTTGAACTCTGTGATCTTAATCCGCTAAATCAAGCGATAGTGAAAGTTTAGAAGGTTAAGCTTTATAGACTACGATCGAGTTTATTTTACAGACACACTGAGAGTTTCTGTCCTCACATAATTTACTGATGAATGGATGAATTATCATGTTTGAAGAGTCTTAGGGGGGCTTAGATTTTTCCCTGAGCGTTTCTTTCACCCGTAAGGCTGCATGTGGTCTACTTCTGTTCTTATTAATGGTCCGTGCCAGCTTCAGTGAGCAGATGAGCAGAAACTCTGCTTTGAATTTCTGGAACGCAGCACGGCAGGGTTGGATTATTAACCAGCAAACACTCGGAGGAAGAAAAAGGCCTTTGTTTTAAACGCTCCAGCCCTCCCTCTCTATCACAAACCCCTCCTCTCTTTCCGCTACTCTTCTTTTAGTTTTGATTTCTTTTCAAAAATGTAAAGATGGGACAAACAAGCAGCTTTAGAATGCGGCTCTTGGAGAGACAGATGTCAGAGCTTTTGTGTCGAGACGAGCGCATCATTATAACTCAAAAGTTCCCATGGCGGGGGGTTGAGGAGGGTTTGAGAGGGGTCCGCAGTGTGCCATGCGCGACACAGGGCTTAATTTAGACACCGGTGATCGGTGCCAACTGAGAAGCTTTAAAGACACGACCGTCTGAGAAAATCAGGTCTGCTGGCATTAATGCCAGGACTTCATCAGTATTGATATATAATAATAATAATAATAATAAGCTGTGGCAAGTGTCACAAGTAGGCCTGCTATCACACATACGGCACATTTGGTCAGCAATTCAAAAAACCTAAAGTAATAAACTTTTATTAATGTAACAACAATATGATGGATGGATGGATGGATGGATGGACAGACAGACAGATAGATAAGACAGACAGACAGATAGATAAGACAGACAGACAGATAGATAAGACAGACATACAGATAGATAGATAGATAAGACAGACAGAGACAGATAGATAGATAGATAAGACAGACAGATAGACAGACAGACAGATAAGTCAGACAGACAAGACAGACAGACAGATATATAGACAGACAGACAGATATATAGACAGTTAGATATACAGATAGACAAGACAGACAGATAAGACAGACAGACAGACAGACATATAGATAAGACAGACAGATAGACAGGCAGACAGACAGATAGACAGGCAGACAGACAGATAGATAAGACAGACAGACAGATAGACAAGACAGACAGATAAGACAGACAGATAGATAAGACAGACAGACAGACAGACAGATAAGGCAGACAGACAGATAGATAAGACAGACAGACAGACAGACAGATAGATAAGACAGACAGACAGATATATATATAGACAGACAGACAGATAAGACAGACAGACAGACAGACAGATAGATAAGACAGACAGACAGGCAGATAGATAAGACAGACAGACAGACAGATAGATAAGACAGACAGACAGACAGATAAGACAGACAGAGATAGATAAGACAGACAGACAGATAGATAAGACAGACAGACAGATAGACAGGCAGGCAGACAGACAGATAAGACAGACAGACAGACAGATCAGACAGACAGATAGAAAGGCAGATAGATAAGACAGACAGACAGACAGATAGATAAGAGACAGACAGATAGACAAGACAGACAGACAGATAAGACAGACAGACAGATAGACAAGACAGACAGATAGACAGGCAGACAGACAGATAGATAAGACAGACAGACAGACAGACAGATAGACAGGCAGACAGACAGATAGATAAGACAGACAGACAGATATATAGACAGACAGATATATAGACAGTTAGATATACAGACAGACAGACAGACAGATAGATAGATACCAAAATCAAACGGTCCTGGGACAAATGATTTATTACCTTTATTTAACCAGGAAAAAACTCTTGATTTAAAATCAACCAAGACAGGCAGCACACTTAGTTAAACATGAAAAAAAAACATTTAAACATGAAAACAAATACATTATTTACGTATACGAAAAATGTATACAATATCAGTGAAAAAAAAAATTACAATCAGGTAAATCTGTAACCAAATCATTTAAAATACTCTTAAATTCATTTAGAGAGACTAAAGGCCTGTTCGCACCAAGGACGATAACTATAAAGATAACTATATTAGCATCCACACCAGTGGACGATATCGCTCTGTTCATTCTAAGCGCGTTCTTGTCTGTCGCTTTAAATGCTCGAGTTCATTACAGCAGAATGGATTCTGATTGGCTGTCAATGTTTTTATCGTTCATCACCTGGAAAAAATTGTTCTAAAAAAGTGATTCCAACAATATCGTTTCTCTATATCGTTATCGTTATAGCTGTGTTAATATTGAGTAAAATGTTTAGAACTATATCTTTATCGTTATCTTTATAGTTATCGTCCTTGGTGTGAACGGGCCTTAACTCTTTAAAACACAATTTATCTTGTAACTGATTCCAATCAGACGGAGCAGTGTAACTAAACACCCTTTTACCCATATTTGTACGAACTTTCGGGATGTTCTTGTGAATAAAGACCATAAATCTTTAGAGCTTTTTGAATGGTATACTGCTGTAAATAAGAGGGAAGCAAACCCAGGATAGTTTTATATATAAAGATTATCAGTGTATTTTCCAGAATCTCTGTGTGAAAGGGGCTATGGATGGATGGATGGACAGTAAAGATGGACAGATGGACAGATAGATGGATAAAATTAATATCTTTACACAGAAAAGGGTATTCATTCTTTACAGATTGGCCCCATTCACTTTTTATTATTAGTGCCACATTTTTAGAAAAGGAGGGACAAATGGAAATTAATTTTTGTGGTAATTGACATTATACCACAAATGCTGTCAATTGGGCTTAACTTGTACTGATCCCAGTGATATCTTTACAAACAGGCGCAGGACAACATTGTCCTTTACCATGTAGACATGAAAGGTCAGTTATATAGGTACTATGGATGGGTTTGTTCTCTTATGTTGCTCTTGTGAGTTCATCCAAAGAGACCATCCATATGGCCTTATGATTAAATATTTACAGGCCAGGCCATTTCCAACCAACTCATGAGAAATTCATGGAGCTCTTGCGTTATGGGATGGTTCTATTCCTGCTTACTGCTGTTTCCCCCACCCACAATAACTGGAGAACAACCAAGGGAATTTCCAGATGTCAACTCAGTAAACATGATGATCTCTCATGCTTTTAATGTGCACACGATGACCAGTAATACATACATTTCAAGTATTATACAATATGTGGTTTTGATGGTAATGACTCTTTGTTCACTGATTACGTTTAAATCGTTCAGTCATTTAGCAGATGCTTTTTCAATGCAGCATATAAATGAGGAAAAACACAATCTATTATCGTACATGAGTTAACGGCTGAACTGGTAACACTTCACAATACGTTCTCATTAGTTAACATTAGTTAATGCATTAACTAACATTAACTAACAATGAGCAATATATTCTTACAGTATTTATTAACCTTTGTTAATGTAAGTTAATAAAAACATTCACGTTAGTTCACAGTGAATTAACTGACGTTAGCAGATACAACTTAGTAACTGCTAATATTAACATTAACTAGCTGCAGAAGTATTGTTCATTGTTAGTTTACTAATGTCAACAAATGAAACCTTATTGTATAGTGTTACCGTTGAATTTCTAAATTAAACCAGAGAAATATATAGAAGCTCATTTCTGCTTCTGAAAAATCATTAATAATAATGCAAGACACAATTTAGGCTGTCAGTGAAAATGTAATAGACGTCTAACCATGGCCCAAGCATAGACTAGTCATCTAGAACATGAACATGTCAAAGAAATGAAACCAAACACTTGTAATCACTGTTGACTTTGCTTACATGATGGAATATCATACATCTCGCAAGTTAGTTTGGCAAAAACGACATGTAACCAAATTCAAGGTTATTTTGGCTAGAAGTGGGTTACGAAAGCTGGGTCTATAGTTAACCTTAGACGGTGAAATGACGGCTGTTGTTTGTCATCTGCTGCTTTTGAGCTCATTAAAGCAGAATGGATTCTGATTGGCTGTCAATGTTTTTATCGTTAATCAATCTAATCAAATCTTTCTGAAATTGATTCCAACAGTATTGTTTCTCTGTGCCGTTATTGTTATAGTTGTGGACCACACTATTCTTTTATATTTAGAAAGATTTTTAGAACTATATGTTTATCGTTATCTTTATCGTCCTTGGTGTGAATGGGCCTTTTTTCTTTACTTTGAGGTGGAATGAGGCTTCCAACTATGGAAAAATTATGCACAAAATTTCCATATTTTTTTATTTTTTATAAATGTGCATATACTTTACTTTCACCTCTCATTATTAAAAATTAATGTTCTACTAAAACATGTAGGATCAATTTTTTTTACAGACAGGGCTTAGATTAAGCTAGGATTAGGCTGTAGTTCAATTATGGCATTAAAGTAGCTTTTATAAACGCGCCTTAGAAAAAAAAACATCTTGAGACAAAACAATGGCACTGACATATTTTAAGCAAGTTGCTTTAAAACAGCTCAAACATGCATTTTAGTCTGGGACTAGGCTTTTTAGGGTTGTAGTGTTATGGTGTTCAGTTGTCATGGCAACATAATTGTAAAATTGTATAGAACTTTGCACAGAAAAGGTTAGTAACCCAGTTCTTTCTACCGCTTTCATTGCATTTCACTCACAATTAGCTGTTTAGTATGGAAGCCCGTTTCTGCCACATAAGAAAAAAACATACTAAGTCATAATTATGAGATGAAAAGTCAAAATTATTATTAAAATTATAAAAAGTTGAAATTATGTGATAAAAGTTGAAATTATGGCATACTTAGTCAAAATTATGACTTAAAATATTGAAATTATGACATACTAAGTCAAAGTTATAGCATGTTAAAATTATGACAAAAAGTAATCATAATTTTTAAGTCATAATTATCTTAATTTTTTTTTTTTTTGTGGCGGAAATGGGCTTCCATAGTTTAGGATTTGCACAAATCTCTTAAATATATATACTTGTCTTGTAGGTGTTTTAGGGTTGAAATGACTATTACTGGCTCGTAATGACTCCTCGCTCTGGAAATAGAAAGTCAAGTTGAGCATGTGCATTTTGGGCAACAGGATATCTTATACTGCATCTGTTGGCACAGAACTGCATACTGCACACAGAATATATGGTACGGTAGTGTGCCATTCTGAACAGAGCCATACTGTCGAGATGTTTGACCGCTCCATAGAAGACAGAAGTAAATATCAGCGGCGCACATGCAGAGTGTGACATTGCTCATGTTCTCATCCTGCAGGCGGATCTGGAAGTCTCCATGTCATTGTTTAAATGATTCCCCTTCACTAAACTGGGAACGAACCCAAGCAAGAAGTACACGTGAAAGCACCTCAGGAGGGGAGCATGTTCAGCGGGGAGCTTTTCAATAATGGATGTACCACATTGAGCTCCCGTTAATAATGTGTTTCTGTCACCGCGGGAGACAGAAAACCGCATTTTAGAGGCGGACAAGAGAATAATGGGATGCAAAGTTAGGGAAACTTAGTCATAACTCACTCTGGCTCCTTTTCAAACATTTTCCGTGTCTTTTGGCTTTGTTTAACAGGCAAAAATAAATAAATAAATAAAACAAGCATGGTGATTTTAGAACACAATGGATTGTTAACCCATGAACCTCATCATCAAAGCTGTTATTATCGTAATTGTGTTTTTTGATTATAGTGTTTTCATCGATCAAATTATGGATTGAAGCAATTATCCATATGTCAGTGAACATTAGTGTTTATAGACAAGATTTAAAGGAATGTTTCAGGTTCGAACAAGTTAAGTTTATCTGTGGAAAACAAAAGTTTATCATTTTATTTTGCCCCTTAGTTTGTTAAAACATAAAAATTGTGTTCACATTAATACATTGGAAGTTTAAAAGCAGAAATGTGAAGCTTATTAAATAACTTGCGTTAATTCTTCTGTACAAACGTGTAATTTGAACTCTAAAGTCAAAATCGTCCTTTTAGTGGTGGGGCTACATTTCTAAAGCTGGATGCACACTGTACGATTTATAATAGTCCTTTATGATTGTTCCCCGCTTTGATCCCCGCTTTAAGCCATGTCATACTGTGGGATCTCGGTTGTCTTTAATGTCAGACTGTAAGATAGTCAAGACTCATGGTTTGATCGCATTCATATGTGGGATTGAAATGGTGGCTAGCAAACAAAAACAATCTCTAGTGTTAATTTTGATCATGGCTTGACTTGAAAAGAAAAATGGGGAAAAAATGACAAGTGGTGGTTTGTTGTTGTCGCACAAATTGCGTCATCAGGTTCTGCGCTCATATTGGCCTTTGATTTGGCGTTCATCACAGGAGACGTCGCACTGCAGGACTGCACCTCAAAACTTCTGACACTAATTATAGACTACAGATTTTGGCCCAGGATCCGAGGAATCGCAAAATTGGTCTTAGACAGCCAAATCGTGGCCGAAATTGTACAGCGTGCATCCGGCACAGGTGGATGAAGTTCAGGTTCTGAGTAAATTTCATGTAAACAGTTAATTTCTGGTATTCTTGTGCATGTTGTGTGGAAGACTTATTTACCGACTTTACATGAAAAAAATATTAGGTTAATTGATTTTTATCACACTAGATTCATGTTCCATTATGTGCATTACTGTAAACACAATTTTTATTTGGGGATGAGTTTAAATTATTTTTGTGGTAATTGATAGCATGTCACAGACGCAATTCATAGAGCTTTAAGTGTATTAAAGGGGTGGTTGATTATGATTTCATTTTTTTAAACTTTAGTTAGTGTGTAATGTTGCTGTTTGAGCATAAACAACATCTGCAAAGTTACGATGCTCAAAGTTCAAAGCAAAGGGAGATATTTTCTTTTAAAGAAATTGCTTTTTAAGGACTACAACAAACGGCTGGTAGGGACTACACAAGCCTCCTCCCGGGTTAGTGACATCACTAACCCTGATATTTACATAAACCCCACCCCCGGGAACACACAACAAAGGGGGTGAGATTATCATGACAGAATATGCTAATCAATGACTTGAAGATAGTTAACTCCACAAATTCATCAACTAACCATTCAGAAACATCTTGTTGCATTCTACATGTTGTCACTTCTTCTTGAGTCTCTCCATCATTGTCCGACTCCGGTTTGAACATAAAAGGTTGAACAGTTTCATTGCCTGTCTGCATGAGGTTATCAGAGCTGCTAACTGGAGCTCTTGACGCTCCGCCCCATGAGCAGCAGCTCATTTGCATTTAAAGGGACACAAAAACGGCACGTTTTTGCTCACCTTCAAAAGGTGACAATTTTAACATGCTATAAAAAATGATCTGTGGGGTATTTTGAGCTAAAACTTCACATACACACTCTGGAGACATCAGAGACTTATTTTACATCTTGTAAAAAAGGGGCAATCAACCACCCCTTTAAACTTGGAACATTGCTTAAAGGGATAGTTCATAGGGATAGCCATTGACTTTCATAGTATGGAAAATAATGGAAGTCAATGGGTACCATCAACTGTTTGGTTACCCACATTACACAAATATCTTCTTTTGTGTTCAGCAGAAGAAAGAAATTCATACAGGTTTGGAACAATTTGAGGATGAGTAAACAATGACATAATTTTCATTTTTGGGTGAACTATCCCTTTAAATAAATGGTTTTTAAAACCCTTTTCCTCTAGTTTGTAAAACTCTTTTCCTCACAAACATTGCCTATTTGTCTTGCCACTCTCAAATATGAGAGCAGATTTTGTTCCCATGGCTGTGCATGCCCACATTAATAAGTGATTTGACATTTGTGTCATGCTCTCTGTGTCCGTCTCTTGTGTTTTTACCCATCGGGGACTCAGCATCATCCAATCAGAAGCTGAGCCCTTCTGCTGATGCTTTGAAAATGGATGCAATGCCAGAGGCACTAAATACAGTTAATGGTCAATGAATTCAAATGTCATCATTATCTGAGCGCTTCTGCAGTTCTGAGAATAAATCCATGTCCTCTTAGTGCTTCCCTTTAGCATTTAAGAACTATTCAGATACACAGTCCCTAATATACCTAAAAGGGACATGTATATAGAAATAATATACTTTGATATATTATATAAAAATAGTTGTATTTGTATACCAACACTCATGATAATTGTAGAATAGATTAAATATTATATACTGTAGATATAGATTTATAATATAGTATAAAATAATAAAGTATCGGTATACAAATACAAATATTTTTGTATAATATATGAATGTTTCATTCTGCATGATGTAAAATCAGGTTCATTTTAATGTATGATAGAAAAATGGGAAACAATTTAGTAGTTTTGAAATTGGATCTTGAAAGTGACAATTTACATATGAAATACGTATATTTATAAAGACCTGACATTATCTGCTTCCAGTACTGGATCATTCATACTGATAATTAAATCAATTAATGCTAATATGAAGATAAATATAATGATATACCTAATACCTATGTTCAAAATGTACTTTCCTTTATGTAAAGAATATCAGCACAAACACTGTTTTTCTCTGCTTTGATTCCAAAGACAGAAATACAGAGCATAAATGCAGAGATCAAATGAAGCGATCCAAATCAGATGTTCTCACCTTTGTTGGGGTTGATCTGATATCCCTGAGAGCTGACTCATCTCTCACACACACACACACACACACACACACACACACACACACACACACAAACCGTCCATCCATTGCTGTGGGTATTGTAGACTGGCAGAGGGGTGCAGGTGGCGCTGGATTGGTGCAGACACTGTCCCGATGCTCCCGTGCCCGTGCCAGTGCCATCTGTCATCAGCTACAACATCTGCAAATCCAAGGTGCCCTTGATGCCTGGTGCCACTGTGGCCCGCTTCGGATTTCTGCAGGGGGACTAGAGGAGTGGGTAGAGAAGCTGCTCCCAGAACACTAATCGCATCTTCATCACTAATCATCATGGTTTGATTGTTGGTTTTTTATAATTCTAGCAGTGCCGTTACAGGATTGTTTTTCCGCTTATTTTCCCATATCTCGTATCAGATGGCTCACCCCACGCCACCCGTCACTGTTCAATCTAAATATATTTGTAACGTGCAAACTGAGCAAGACAAAGGCGATTGTGGCTAGGAAGTAATAACTAAGATGTTAAGATGAGTTGAGGAAAGTATCCATTTCAAATGCGAAGAGTAATACTCATAATGGAGTACGCTGAAGTCTTGAAATTCTTCCATACCTGCAAGGCATCCATTAGACCACATTGCAATTAACATTCTTGGCTATGATCCTGATTACTTTATAAACAAAGCTCTATATTGATTTAGCAATAACATGTAACATGCTGTCATGATGCTGCTGTGTTGTAGGGTGTTATCAGGGCATTGCCATGCAATTTCTACATCGTTTTAGGTGGTTATTAGTGCATCAACATGAGACGCTTTGATATAGGCTACATTTAGACTCCGTCAGTAGTGGGCACATTTGTGCACCGTGAGCAATGACGTACATCCGAGTGAACGAGACGGAGGGAAGTTAGCCAGGGAAGGGCATAAATTACTTAAATGTAGCCTAAATATTCCTATTTATAGACGGTTTCATCGGAAGCACGCGCGTTGCCACGGTTACGCGCCTGGCCCGAAGTTAACTTCCGGTCTGTGTTTGTTTATCGGTCTGGCTAGTGGCTAGTATGGCGCACCACTCAGTAGAAACACATTTCTGACGTACTATTCTTGGATAACATGATATAAATATTAACAATCAAGCAGAGAGAATATGACACCAGTGCAAAAACAGTGTGTGTGACTCACCAAAAAGCCTTGAACGCTTCATAAATTTCCAGTCTGACTGCATACGAGAGCAGTTGTGTCTTATGTCTAATGTAATTTACTTATTTATTTTGCTTGTTATCAGAAATAATCTACTTTAGAGGGACTTCTGGCTGTTACACTTGGCATAAACATGCGACCACCGTGTCCGATTAAACAGATCGGATCATCAGTCAATCAGGACACGGTTTACATTTGTTCACATCAAGTGGTCGCTGTATCTGGATCACTGATCGGATTTCTGTTTCCCGCAAAATATTTAAATTAGGTATGTAATAGGCCTTTAAGACGGGGGGCGTTTTCCCCCACTCTACCCTATTGTAGACAGAAATGGGAGAATATTTATAACCTGCTGAAACAATAAAAAATATACAATTAAAATTAAAGATGATAACGAAAGATAAGGCAGCCTCTGTTGCTATTGATTCTTGCGGACGCCTACCGGAAGTTTTGGCCACAAAAGCGCGCATGCGCAGTAACGTTTGTTTCTGTTGTTGCCGTTGAAACCGTCAAATTGGTGTAACAACCCCACCCAGTGGCCAGAGGTGTCTTCTTACCCGGACATTTACTCGTACCTCATCGAGTCACCAGGTAAGCCAGTGAATGATTTTACTTCGTTTTTGAATCATGAATAACGAATGATGCTATCGAAAGCTAAGTCAGGTTAGTTGTATGGCTGGACAGAAAAGTGTACTCAGTACTCTAAATATAAAGACATAATATATACATTTAAAGATGTTTACTATCAAAAACGAAGTAAAATCATTCATTTGTTACACCAATTTGACGCTGGGAGAATGAAGGGATTTATGTTTTTAAATTGACCAAATTAAGTTTGTGGATGTATCTTTCACGCTCTAAGGCAGGCAGGGTGGACATATAATTACTTGACATGTTTAATCTTAGTGATTTCTTAAGTTATTTTTTGTGCCGCTATTTAGTATTGAAGTCTATGGGAAATCTAGTTTATTTTCCCCTAAAAAGGGGCGGTGACGAAATTGACAGTTAAGTTCCCGGATGTGCCGGTAGTACGTATGCCTTGGTCTGTCTGAATACTCGATTCTGATTGGCTGGAAGGTGTGCAATAAAATCGTTCAATGCACAGGTAGTTCCAAGTCAGTTGAATCACCGTTCTATATTAATGCGCTGTTTTCATTGAAGAAAACAGACACATACGTCAGTCACACACAGAGAGCGGCGGAGATCGCGCTGCGCACACACACACAGAAACATTCAGGGGCACAGAAACTTATCAATGCTGCCCCGCGACTTTTAGTAATAAAATAGCTTTACTACTGAATCGCTACATTATATTTTTCAGCAACACAGGGGTAACGTCGCTATTCTGAAGTAATTAAATTCACAGCTTCTTTGTTAACAGAGAGAGAGACGAACAGATGCAGGTACCGTTACGCATCGCATCTCTCTCTTTCTCATCTCTCTCTGCGTCTCTCTTTCTCTCTCTCTCTCTCTCTCGATAATTATTTACAATAAATGCTATAAATCGTTCATTCAAATAAATGTAATCTTTCGCACTACTTTATCTCTGTGTCTGATTCAAAGAGGGCAGAATGCTAGATCTAAGGAGCCGTAACTGACGAAAATAACCGTCAATTTTACCCTTCCGGTCAGATGTGCGCTGCAAACATCAACCACAGCTTTCAGTTAAGCGGGATAATTCACGGCTAGCTGTACATTAAATGCGTCGGCCGGTTCTTTAGCCGTGGATTATCCCTTACATTACATACTGTATATGTGCTACAAATTTAAGCAGTTTAGACATTTGCAACTTAACTGTGTAAATTAGCATCTAGATAAATTCCAAGTTGAAACATCCAGATTTTACTTCAAACATGCTTAATGTTATTAAATGCAATAAGTACTCGTACACAGAAAGCCGCCTCTCAGACAGCGCATTATCCCGAATTCAGTTCTCTTTCGCAGCTTATATGGCCAAATACACACAAAATTATGTCAAAATAATATTTGAGCCATGCAGCTCTTAAAGTGACAGCAGCCTAATAAACCTGCTTCCGTCTGTGTGCTTAATGTTAATCAAAAGACAAAGAGAAAAATCACTCACTGCTCTTTTGTAGCTTTAATAAGAATCAGGATATATTTAATTCATACACTGAAGATTAAGCAGTTTTATTTTTAGATTTGATCATTCAGTTTCTGTTAAATAAACCTAATGTAGGACTACCTGAAACCCTAAACCCCCTGGTTTAAACTGATGTTAAAATGACACTCACTTTTTATGTAATGCTGCAGTAAAACACAATTTATTTTACACACTTAAAGCATTATCGTATCGCATATCAAAAATTGCATTATTTAATATCGCATATATATCGCATTTGCAAAACTTGTGTGATAGCCATTGCAATGACATTATCACTTAACAATTTATGATTTATTAAGTTAATATTAAGACTTGTGTCAAGAAAGAATGCATTATTTTTTTATTTACGGATTGCTGTTTTTCTTTAAATTGCTTTTGTATCACAATGTGTAAACTGCAGACTAAGGTTTCAAACTAAAAGCAGATTCTCCTTTGGAAATGGGATGCAATTTATGACTTTGTTACAAAATAAATATAATATGAACTTTAATATGTCAATTTGCCGTGAGATTGCAGGGCACTAAAACAGCCAATTGGAGGAAGTGAGTCAACATTTAAAATTCTGAAGAGCACCAAAAACAGTTATTGTGGACCGAAATCTAAAAGGGAGAAAAGGGGGCAGCATGTATGTTTTGTTGGCTAATAGGCGACTGGGGGGAAAAGAGGCCTAAATCAGAATGAGTAAAGCTCTGAAAAGGGAAGACAAACAAACTAAAAGCATCGGCACCAAGATCTCAACAAGCCGCGCCAAAATTGTTTGGCACTCGTTGTTTTTAAAAGGAACACCTGCGAAGCGGCAGTCGCTCCTTTACATTCTCCTGAAACCCCGCTGGTCAGCGCTCCACTACTTGGCATCTGATCCTTTAGCCTGCGCCTTCAGACGCCAAGAGGAAAGGAAATCGCTCAAGACACAAGCTCGCGTTTCTGCTGTGATAAAAGATTCAGTTCCCCCCGCACAATTTGTCACCTGTGTGTTTGTTTTCCCACCCTCGAGTCGAGAGCCCACCTTAATCTAAATGAGCTCATTAGTTGGCAGCGTTCGCCGCACAGGTTCACATAATGAGGCTCATAAACACAGGCGCCATCCACTAAATGAGGCCTGTCACCTCACGTTAGGCGAGTTTGCATAAAATACCGGCTCATTTAAATGAAAACATTTTCATTCGAAACTTTGCCCGGAAAATGGTTGTTTTGATGAAAAATATGTTCAGCTTCAGTCTTCATGCTGAACTCACGGTCTTGGAATGTGTAGGGTCGACTGCTTTATGCTGAATGAAGAAGAAAATAGGTGGATTTTTCGAGGTAGACTATTGTGCCTGTTGGATGCAGCTCAAAGGAAAGGTACGGAACATAAAATGTGGGTCTTCTCGGTTTCCTGTGTTTGAGTTGAGGTCCCATGGTGCCGTGCAGCATGCTGGCAGCGGCCCGGAGCATAAGGTGATTTGTGGATGGCTTTCCTTGCATGGTGGGCAGGCGGTTTAGGGTTCAGTTCAGGACAGCCCAGAGAGACTGAGGAAGGCCTGAGCATTGTGTTGAATTATTGGGGCCTTATTTTGTTTCTAGTTATGTTTTTTTTATCCTTGAATAGATCCTTGAAAAAGATGTACAAAAAGATGATTTTTAAAATCTGAATAATGTATTAAAAAGAAAATGAAAACTGTGGACTTCTATTCTCTCGTCCCTTCACCAAACCAGTATAGGCTTTCAGAGTAACTAATCAAAGTACATTTCCTCTCAAACTGGGAACTATAGGTGAACTATATCCCATTCGCGTACTTATAATGCACTATTCTATGCCGTTTTGTAGTATAAATGGTGAAAGTAGTGTGTTCACACTTAAAATTCCCAAAAGAAAAAGTGCACTTTAAATACCCGGATGAAGCACTTAATTAACAAAAAACAAAGTGTTGATTGTTGGACACTTCATGCACTCAACTGTTGTAGCTTTAATTATGTAGCGGAGGGGGACAGGCTATCAGACTCAAATGTTAAATGACAAAATAGCCTTATAAAATTCATACACTACAAGGTTGAGTACATAGTGCATATTTGTATTTGTACATAAGTGTATAATTGCATAGCATAAGTGCATAGTGTTAGTGTATAAGTACATAGTGCATAAATACATAATGTATAAGTGCATAAATAAACAGTGCAAAAGTACATAGTGCACAACTGCATAAGTGCATAGTGTATACGTTCATATTGTATAAGTGCATAGTGTATATGTTCATAGTGTATAAGTACATAGTGTATAAGTACACAGAGCATAACTGCGTAGTGTAAGTGTATATGTTCATAGTGTATAAGTACACAGTACATAACTGCATAGTGTCTAAGTACATAGTTGTTAGGGTGTTGCTATGTAGTTGCTATGGTTTTGCATTGTTATGCTGTTGAAAGGGAGTTTAAAGTGGTTGCTAGGCTGTTTCTATGCAGTTACAAGTGTTTAGAGTGGTTTTTAGCATGTTGCTAGGGTGTTGCTATGCAGTTGCTAAGGTTGTGCATTGCTATGCTGTTGCAAAGGAGTTTTAAGTGTTTGTTCGGACGTTTCTATGCAGTTACAAGTGTTTGGAGTAGTTTTAGCATGTTGCTAGGCTGTTCTAGATGGTTGCTTGGACGTTGCTATGCAGTTGCTAGGGTTTTGCATTGCTATGCTGTTGCAAGGGAGTTTCAAGTGTTTGCTCGGCCATTTCAATGCAGTTATTAAGATGTGTTCGGAGAGGTTTTTAGTATTGGTGTTGGTGCACTGGTGTTGAATACATATAGGAAGGAGAGCTGAAACTCGAAGCAGATGGTTGTGTTGGCACCTGTCTTGCTCTAAAATCAGTTTGGAGCTGTTTTCCACATGTATAAAACAGTAAAGACCTTCATATGCCAAAAAAATAAACACCTCGGTTTTAACCCTTCACACACAGCGAGTCTGTCTCATAACGCTCAGAGTCATATAATGTGATTTGAGAGTATTTTTCTCATGTGCCATCCATCATATACGCTACAGATGCCACATATTTCAGATACATCAACTTAAAACAGTATGTATGGCCTTGAAGACAAAAAGTTATTTGCTTGCTCTCAAAAGGTCATCTTTGATTTACAATCCAGCCACCAGTTTTAATGGATAAACGGAAGATGGTCGAATGCTTTCACATTAATCTGCATTACAAATAAATGCCTCCAGATGAGTCGTCGATTATTGTCATTAGAGTCTCATTAGTTGCTGAATTTTTATGGACTAAAACAGTGACAGTTAGTGAAACCACAAATTGTCACCACATTTTAACAGAGAGGAAGTTGTGTTACAATCCCAAAACACATTTAAACTGTGCGCATTTATTGCTAATTAAAATGGCATTGAAACTTTTACAGCTGTTGTTTTGCATTCAAAAAAGTGAGGTTTTCACATTTTCTGAGTGGTGCTTGCTCATGGAAAACTTACTGCCATAATGCAAGGGTGCAGCCAAAGTATTGTAATGTGGTTGATAGGGTGTTCTGAGTGGTTGCTAGGTGGTTTCTTATTGGCCAAAGCCAGAAGAGGCCATCCTCATGTGTTTGTGATATTCTGGTCTCAGATTTTTGCTGCCTATTTGGTCATTTGTATGTGACAATCGTAGGTCTGATCATTTAGAAACTGAAGAGTAAACAACAGTAGTGATGATTGCCTTCACAAATACAGACAATTTTGATCTAGAGCCGTCGACATGCAGACAGATGTCTGTGGTCACAGCACTGCAGCTCAGTGTCTTGATGACAAAAGTAACTTCATTTTCCTGGTTAAGTAAACATTACAATAAAAAGAGAGACCAAATACTATTCTATTTTGTATTTTTACACTAACTATGTAATGTTCTATTTATTAAAACAAGTAAACATTTCATCAAGTTAGTGTTTTTTACGCATTTAACATTTATTCCAAAATAATAACTAAAGGCAGTAACAATTTAAACAATGTATATTATTTGTGAATTAATGTTCAGCTTTTCTTTTTAATAATCAGCTTATTTTCAACAGTCATCAAGCTTGTACACACTGGTCACAGACACAATGATGTATCTTCAATTTCCCCAAGCTGATTCCCCACTAAAAACCCCACAGTCATTAGGTTTTCAGGCCATTTCAAGTTTGCCAATCATAGCGCGATGGAGGCATTGCCTCCTCTCACGTGACTCTTCCCCCGGTCATTCTCAATTACCCCCCACCAAACCCACCGCACGCTTTAGGGGCTGTTCAAAGTCAATAAGATCAGGGGAGTCACTTCATCTGCTGGTGTCGCTGTTGGACACTGTTACTTTATAAAAGCAAATGACTTTTACACTTTTTAATGTCACATTTTGTAATATTTGTGTTGCTTTATTTTTGTAATATAGATTATTTTCTCATCCAGTTTTTTTGAGACACTGCCTCCCTTGCCTCCTTGGAGGAAACGCCCCTGATATTACTGCAATACCGTGATACTGACAAGCCAACCACAGAGGAATCCAAGTAACCACCGCAACTGCAATGTTCACATTTTTACTTTTTTTCATAAGGCTATGCCCTTCTTATTTTACATTTTTTACACTGTATTGAATGTTAAATAAGTTAATAATGATAACAAGAGTGAAGAATTTTTTTTTTCCCGCCAACTGGCTTGTTTTTTACCTAATTACGGGTACATTTACACAACAACAATGTACTAAAATCTGAAAAGTTTTTCCTGACGTTTTTCACGTACAGATGGCAACGCTGTCAAAACGTTCTCCGTTCACACGGATCCACGAAAACAACTAAAAACGCTGTATTATTCATGCCAGGCCAGTAGATGGCGATGTCAGTTTTTATTAGGGGTGTCCCCAACTAAGTAATTTACATCAGAATCAATCAGAATTGTCAGTCGAATCGTGTGTGTATGTTCGTTTAACATTGTTTTACGAATGTTTAACGATTCCTCATAACATTTTAACGATGTACAGAACATCACACAAAGATACAGAAGAAAATGTATAAAAACATTTTGGACCAATAAACCTAAAAAATAACTGCAGAAAGGCCACACTGCAAACAGGATTTGCATTTTACATGTCGGCAAATCTAATTAAATCGGCTAAATTGCCTGTGCAAGCATGCTCTAAGTACAGTGCAACATTGATGCACCGAAAAAACAATCAAAAATTGATTTACAGAATTAAATTACAACAGAATATAGGCTACCTTTCTAAAATAAAAAACGAAAGTCGGAATCAAGTTTGAACAAATGTGTGAAAAATGCAGGCGAACATATATTCAAAACACCAGCCACATTCAAATTGTGTGCAAGGAAAACCGGTAGTTCTATGTGAAATCAGACATTAGCCCCTTTCACACAGCAATCTCGGGAAATTGCCGGGAAATCACCAGAATGACTGTACCGGTAAATAAACAAATATGCTGTTCACACAAGCAACAGCGTTCTGGCTTTTTACCGGTAAGAGACCGTCACACATCAGCAGCAAAATACCGGTAAATTCTGCGATGTCAGTCATCTTTAAACGGCGCGCCGTTGTCTTCATCCGCCCGCATGAGAAGAAGCGCTTTAGTTTCACTCTCTGTTCAATTTGACAACATATTCTGAGTGAAAGGCATAAGGGGGTGATCAAACAGAACGCGTGTTTGCTCTTAAAAACATGAGACGCGCGTAAACTGGAGAGCCTCAACACTGATGAACTGAAAAGAAGATTGGGTCTCCAGCGTGACACGTTTACAAATCTGTGAGACGTGGCGCAACTGTCAAAGATGGTCATACATTCATATAAGAACTTATGATTGGCCAAAGCAGACTTTGTACGTGCTCATACCGGTAATCTTCATTTTGCGTTCACAAAGAACACATTACCGGTAATTTACTGGTAAATGTTACAACTTAGCCTACCTTACTGGTAAATTGCCAAAACTGATTTACCGTATTTTTGAAAAGGTCCTGTTCACACATGATCATTTACTGGTAATTTACCAGTAAAGACTGTACGTGTGAATGGGACCATTGAGCACCCCCATGTATAGGCAAAATGGCATGATCCTCATTTCATAACACCTCTGCGAAGATTGGACTGTGAGATTGGTAGTCAAATCAGGCTCCTCCTATCGAAGCACGAATCTTCGACTATTCGGGGTCACCCCTAGTTTTTAGTAACTGTTGTATTCCTTCACCATGACAGCCCTATTTAAGGGCTTGAAGGCTTTTCCTTCAAAATAAAAGTTTGATGATTTAAAAAATGAGAAAGTTCAGACAGCAATGTTACAATAATGTGACAAAATTGTTAATCAAAGAACAAAATACAAAGAGAAAATCACTCACTGCTCTTGACCGAATAACATTAGTAGCTTTAATACGGATTCATCTGTGTTTAATTTATAATTTATGCAAGACTGTGAAGTGTTTCATAACTTTATTCAATTTCTGTAGCCTATATTTCCTACTTGATAGACCAGGGGTAGGGAACGTTGGCCCTGGAGAGTTAAGCTCCAACCCTGAGAAAAAAACTCAGCAGGACCGACGTTTCCTACCCGTGTGTTAGACCTTCCTGAAAATCTTAAAGCACTGTTTACAAGGTTACATGGGTCAAAAACAATGAAAGGGCAGGTAAAATTCTAAAATTGTCCCACCTGGAAAAAAAAAAACCTTAGTTTAGAGCCCTTATAAAAGGCACAGTTAAATTTGACATTTATTATAATGGGTTTAGGTGAAGATTGTTTTAAGTTCACTTAAATTAAACGTTGTCCTATATTTTAAAGCCTAATAAATGTTAAATTCGATAGCTTTCAATTCTGCTGTAATGTTGAATGGCTATAATTAATGGCTAAAATTGAGAAAAAAAATCCATGTAATAGAGACATCAGTAGCAGTACTGGTATCATGATACTGGCCTTCTTTCATAGTGCTTAGTAAAATATACTGTCTTAATGTTGTTTATACATTATTTTGGAGATTAAATGTGAAAGTATTACAACATAAAAATATATTATTATAAATAAACGTTAATGTTGTGTGCGATTAATCGCGATTAAAGTACTTTTTTTAGTCAATTGACAGCATTAATCACAACTGCAATTTTTATCAGAAAAATCACACTTCATTTTTTTTTTTTCAAAATCGTGCAACCCTGTGCATTTTACATAAAATGATTGGCCTGTAACAAATTTAATGAAACTAACCTGTATTATAATTATACAGATCAAAACTGATTCAGTTCTCTTTCAAAAGACTTATTCAAAATAAAAGGGCTAGTATGAACAGAAAAAAACATGCTATGAAAAAGCTGTTAGAGTATATTCATGACGAGGTCTTTATCCGCTCCGTCTTCCTCCGTCCTGACCTGAGTGTCATACCGGGTGAGACACGCTGCTCTGTGATTGGCTGACAGTGAGCAGCTCTGGGGTTGAATACATGTAGGAAAGAGCTGAAACTCAAAGCAGATGGTTGTGTTGGCACCTGTCTTGCTCTAAAATCAGTTTGGAGCTGTTTTCCACATGTATAAAACAGTCAAGACCTTCATGTGCCAAAAAAAATAAACACCTCAGTTTTAACCCTCCACACACAGCGAGGCTGTCTCTAGTCATATAATGTGATCATGAGAGAGTGCTGTTGCATGCAGCTTATAGACATCGTATGTGCCAAAGCAAGTGGATGCTAAAAACAAATGATGGTGCTACTAATGTTAATTTTTGCTAAATGACTTATCCATTTCTTTTAGCCTGTTGTATTTGCTAGGGTGCTATAGATGGTTGCTATGCAGTTGCAAGGGTTTTGCATTGCATGGCTGTTGTAAGGGAGTTAAATATTTTTTGTGTGAAATATTTAGTTTGAAAAGTGCTTTCTTTGCACTTGCTAAATGCCATTTGTTTTAATATTTTATCTAATTCAGTGACATTTTTATTTAAAATTTAGGAAATATGAATGTGTTTTTATGTTGTTGAAAAATAAATCAAACTTATTGTCATTAGGTTTTATCCTCTAAAGACATTTTAGCCAGGGTTATTAGTTAATTAAAAATAAAAAACATTTTCATTAATTTTTAATAAAATATTATATTGTTTTTTATAAAATATTTAAAAACATTTCTCATTTTCATTAAGTTTAACTTGTACTAAAATAACTCAAACTAAAACTGAAATAAAAATTAATAAAAACTGTACAGACATATTTAAAAAAAAACAAAAAAACAACAACAATAAAAATGACAAAAAACACCACAAAATGACTAACAATTTAAAATGAAAACAAAATAATACAAAAATAAAAACTAATTCAAAATACTAAAAATAATATACATATTATAATATTAGCTACATTACATATTTACATTTGTTTAAACAGCTTTACACATCATATTTTATTATTGCATAATAATATATATTGTAATATATAATATATTCACCATTATGTTATTTATATTTCTTCATAATATGTGACCCTGGACCACAAAACCAGTCATAAGTCGCACGGGTATATTTGTGGCAATAGCCAACAATACATTGTATGGGTCAAAATTATTGATTTTTTTTTTATGCCAAAAATCATTAGGATATTAAGTAAAGATCATGTTCCATGAAGATATTTTGTAAATTTCCTACCATAAATATATCAAAAATGTATTATTAGTAGTAATATGCGTTGCTAAGGACTTAATTTGGACAACTTTAAAGGCGATTTTCTCAATATTTAGACTTTTTTGCAAATGGTTGTATCTCGGCCAAATATTGCCCTATCCTAACAAACCATACATCAATGAAAAGCTTATTTATTCAGCTCAATTTCATCTCAATTTAAAAAAAAATTGACCCTTATAACTGTTTTTTTGGTCCAGGGTCACACATTTCATATTTTTATATGTCCAAATGCCCTCTGGAAGATATACAAATGGTTTGCTTCAACAGTGTATCTGTGTCTATACTGCAGGGGGTCCACCAATTATTGTTCAGTCTAACACTGGGTCCCTGCTACATCTTTATATTCTTCAAGGGTCCTTGGTCTTAAAACGGACTGAAGCCACTGATGAGAAATGTGTGAATGTTGTGATCCTGCAGAGGGCGCTGCAGCACGCGCTTCTCATGCACGCGCACCTGTCCAGCCTTATACTCTTACTGAATGTTTATGTACTAGAACAGCGACAGCGAGTCAAACCACTAATTGTTACCATGTTTTCACACATAGTAAGTCGTGTTTCAATTCCAAAATATATATAAATGTGTGCTTTCATTGCGAATTAAAATGACATGGAACATTTTAGAGCTTTTATGTCCTTAAGTTGAAAGATGAATGAAAGAACTGTTTCATAATCATTCGTATTTTATTTTGCTAATGAACAGGATGAAAGTTATAGCAATGCAAGTTAGCTGATATAGGCTTTTTGTTGCGTGTTGTTTTTTTTTCCCTCATCCAGATAAGAGTAAGACATTCAAAACAAAACTGTAAAGTGTATTTTTATTTGTGTAAATTCACAATACAAGGCCTAATGGTCAGAGAGTTGGACTTGTAACCCGAATAAATATATTTCAGTTAGCAAAAGAAGGAATTTAACATGTCTATTTCATATAACCTAGTCTATTTAATTTAATTTTGGCCAGTATGACGATGATAATAGCCTAATAATAAGAAGAATGAAAGAATGAAATATTTTTTTTTTTCAAAAAAATTTCTCACCTGTTCTTTTGACATTTATTGATAATGAACTTCATGCTGTATAGGGAATATAACACCCGTGCGTTGTGCCTAAAGCCTAAAGGGTGCGATTTGTAAATAATAATAATAATGATAATTAAAAAGTTATGTAGCCTATAGCTTATACTAGCCTATATATTTTTTTTGTACTGTTTTTGGCAGTTGTTAGGCTATAGGCTATTATTTAAATTATTATTTATTATTTGAACAATAAATAATTTGATTTGATCTTTGAAGTAGCCTATTAGATAGAGATAGCTTCGATATTTGATCACTATGATGATACTTGGTTACAATGACACAAATAATTATATTCTGAAAAGAATAACGAGATACAAACCTGTAAATAGTAAACAGTATCAACTTCAGTAGGCTATACTTATTGTATTTCGGCCACACCACAAGGTGTCACTGTGGCCTCAACACTTCGCCCTCGCCTACTCTGAGCTCGATTGCTATGTCTGAGGTAAACCACGCCCTCCTGATTACCCTACGGACAAAGAAATGTAAAAATACATAAATGTAAAAATAAATAAATGTAGAAATACTTAAATGTAGAAATGAATAAATGTATAAATAAATAAAAGAATAAATAAATAAATGTGGAAAAAAATATATATACATAAATAAGGAAATAAATGTATAAATAATTATTTATTTTGCTTTTTTACATTTCTTTGTATATTTATTTATGTATTTATTTATTTTTAATTTTGGCAGACTTGGCATTCCATAGTATGATGCTGCGACGCGCCTGACTCCATAACCTGCCAATAAACAAACAGTGCACAGTTCTGAGAACATTTTATCATCCAAATTAATTATATATCTTTAGGAATAAAGTCGTGTGTTTTGAGCAAGGCACCAGGCGTTTCAAAGACAGACGCCACATTTGTTTAGGTGACTCACATTGCGTCCCTGTATGTGGTTTTGTATTAAATGAAAAAATTTAAAGCACATTAATGATTTTGTAGATAAAATAAATATAACACACAAACCTGAATTTCACCAATTCTGCGACGCTGAGAAGAAGGAACTGCTCTGGAGACTGAAGAGAATTCGTCAGGTCGGAAGGTGGGGGAGGGGTGCATTGTTTTAATCGAGTAAACTTACTCAATTTCTTAAGTGTGTGTTTAAAGATTAATAATGTTGATTTGAATTAAGTAATATTTTTTGTTCTTGAAACAGATCAGTTTATTTCTCCATTCTAGAATATTTCGATAGAAATTTCACAAATATATTAAGTATATTTTAAATAAATAATTGGTTAGTCAAATAGTGAAAATAGTAAAAATTAGTGAAAAAAACTTAAATATAACTGTAAATTTTAGACAAAATTAACTGTTGGATTTTTAGTCAATTATTTTGGTATGTTCAACTCAAACAAGTAAATGATATTCAGAGATTTTATTAAGTTAATAAAGTTAATTATTACTGTGATATTTACTAAGCCACTGGATTATTTTTTAGAGTGACACATACAACGTTAAACAATATAAATAGTGAAGATTGTAATTTAAGTGTAGTAATGCATTAAAAAATAAGAACAATCAGTTTAGTGGAATTTAGTGTTTAATCACAATGTCAGATACAGTGCATACATATTTGATAAATAATATCTAAATCAAGATAAAAAGTATATTTGTTTTTGTATTTATTGTACGCATTGTTGATTTTATAGTAATTAAATAATAATATTTCAAGTACTTCATTTAAATTAAAGTGTTTTTTCCCAAATCAAACTGAATGTCTGAGGAACTGAGGAGGTTTTTCTGACTTCATCCTTTATTTTGAATATTCTTCCAAATGTTTGTCATCATATTTTGAAGGAATTTCCACATGATTTGTGACATTGAACATGTGCTGTTTGCTTTGTAGTGATTATTAACACATGAGAGATGCATTACGCTGTATTAAAACCAAATGAAGAGCAAAACAGCGTGATGGACTGCTGTGTAATATTACTCAATTTCTGAGAAACTGATTATCTTGATTTAACCAGAAAATCCATGAAAACTTTTGTTTTAGATACAAGGGTGTTTTTGAAATAATCCTATTCAAATCTAGTCTTTTATTTATATCTTGTTAGTTATCTGACTGTGTGGAACACCAGGACATGCTTTCCTGATTTTTATTGATAAAAATGATTGTCAAAAGCAAAATATCTCAAACATACGTCTCAAATAAAGTACAGCAAAGTGTGTGGAGAAATGTGATTTCTTTAAAACAGAATTGTTTAGCTTTCATCCCAACTGTATAATTTAGAAAAATAAGGCTTGTTCTGACAGAAATCATTTTATTCCTCTGACTGGTGTATTCATATTACACTGGCAGAGGTCAGATGTGGTGAATATTGTGCTAATAAATTGAAAACATGTTTGAATGGAAATTGCATTGCAAATGGCTTCTCTCCCTCCCTCATCAATAATGTGACCAGTTTTGTGGGTTGGTTTTATGCACGAAATGTAGTGTGCAGCTTCTGTTTTATTTTTCAAATGCATGTGCATGACACATGTTCTTCAGAAACTGATAAAATCTGATAAAATGAACAAAAGTTCTAGACAATCCAGATCATGATTAGAAGATATATCTAATATATTATTCTATTGGTTTATAGGTGGTGCTATAAAAGCACAGAACTACAAAGGCTTCATCTTTTTATATTTATATACGTAAATATATAATTCATTTTTTTTTTTTTTTTTTTTTTTTTTTTTAAATAATCTGGCAGGTAAAGAACTCATATTATTACTTTTAACATATGTATAACATGTGTTGTTTGATTGTCTCACATAGTCCAATTTACTTAATATTTTATATATTGGCGGTAGAGAGTTTGGGATTGGGGGACATGACCCTGCATGGCTGTTTTATTTTATTATTTATTTTATTTTATTATTATTTTTATGGAGGTAGAGAGTTTGGGATTGGGACATAACCCTGACTGTTTATTATTATTATTTTATTTTATTTATTTATTTATTTATTTTTTATTATTATTTTAATTGTATTTTATTTTTATTTATTATTTTTATGGAGGAAGAGAGTTTGGGATTGGGACATAACCCTGACTGTTTATTATTATTATTTTATTTATTTATTTATTTTTATTTTTATTTTAATTGTATTTTATTTTTATGTATTATTTTTATGGAGGAAGAGAGTTTGGGATTGGGACATGACCCTGGCTATTTATTTATTTATTTATTTTATTTTTTATGGAGGTAGAGAGTTGACCCTGACCATTTTATTTTAATTGTATTTTATCTTATCTTAATATTATTGTTTATGGAGGTAGAAGGTTTGGGATTGGGATATTTTATTTTATTATTTTATTTTTATTTTTTTATGGAAGTAGAGAGTTTGGGATTTGGACATGTCCCTGACTGTTTTATTATTATTATTTATTCAATTTGTTTTATTATTATTTTAATTGTATTTTATTTATTTTATTATTTTTATGGAGGAAGAGAGTTTGGGATTGGGACATGACCCTGACTTTTATTATTTTATTTTGTTATTTTATTTTATTTTTTATGGAAGTAGAGAGTTTGGAATTGGGACATGTCCCTGGCTGTAAATTAAATTAAATTCAATTTTATCATTTTATTTTATTTTCCCCTGGGCAGACGTAAACATTTAGAGTCTTGTAATTTCTACAATTATATCAATATTATGTTGCATTAAAGTTCAGTTTTGTTCTTGCAATCTAAGGGATTATACATTATTGCGTCTGTTCATAATTTCATGCATCAATTAAGTCAACATTTTGTGGGATCTGTATAATCAGTTTCTTAATGAAGCAGGTGCTCGGACAGGTGTTGCGCTCCTTCTGCACAGCTTCCACACTTTGGGAATATCCATATTCGCCTTGAAAACACACCTTCTACCTGCTTTGGTTGTCTTTATGAGAAATCATTGTAGATACAAGGCAGCGTGATTTTACAGATCATTCTTCAGAGAAAGGGTTCGCATAGGAAGAGCAATCTATTGTTTCCTTTGCTGCGAGGCATCGTCCATCATTGATCAAGACTTTGGCTGGATTTCTTTTGACATGCAATTTTATTAAATTGGTTTGCTGTTGGGTGAAGGCAGCTGGAGGCAAATCAAGTGGCAGATGAGCTGGCAGGCCGTGCCACAAGTGTGAGGTGAGCGCTAGAGAGATAGACAGATGGACGGACAGATAGAGCAATGATTTCCAGTGGAAAGACAGGAATGGTAAGCTAGCGAGGATAAGAAGCAGCCTGGCATTATCCCGTGCCCTTTAGTGTTTAAAGGATGCTGGCATAACATTTAGGTATTTGGGGTGGCACAGCCACGCAGAAAACACGCTCACACAACCCCCCCAACAATGATTTGCTTTATGAGGTGCCTGCTGATACCATGGTAACCCTCCTGTCCTGGGCACGGCACAAGCGCTGGTGTGCCAAAAAAATGCCATGGTAACTTTTTTTTTTTTTTTTTAACCCACGTTGCCCAGAAACCTTTGAGATTTAGTAAGTGAAACCAGTGGATTCACAAATTAGGCTCTGAGAGAGCAGAGAGAAACGTGAAGTTTAGTGTTTCCAGTTTCTATGCACAAATTGCCCAGAAACAGTGTGTGAATTATACTGTGACTTTAACAGAAGCACTTCGTTTTAAAAACAAATTCTATTTAGGTAAAACTATGGTTGCAATCCGTCGAGGTTCGTCTCATGTAACTCAAATTCACATTCTTAATGCACATTCCTGGTCTCATCATGAACAGTTCATCAGCCCAATCTTTTATTAAAAACTCACTCCACTGTGAAACTGACCTTTTCATGAACCCATATTTTACACCCCCTCCAAACATTGTTCATGATCCAATCAATTTCTGATGGACAAAATTAAGTCCCACTCTACATTTTACTTTTTATTTTTTGAATATCCTGTTTCAATGTCAGATTGTGATAGTAAAATTTTACATTGACTTTTAAAACAGCAGGTTTGTAATATGTAAAGCTCATTTAGAAGTGACAATGACGGTACTTATGTTTTGTTGATGTACCGTCTGATAAAGATCCTCAAGCGATTTGCTGTTGTTGTTTCCACTCCAAGCAAATAATCTACAATTACATTTACATTGACTTATTATAACTTTGTTTGTTTGTAAAAAAAAAAAAAAAAATAGAAATCATATTAATTTTATCACAATATTACAATTAAAGGGGCTATATAAAGGCAAGGGGCTTGCTATTAGCTGTGATTAACTGTGGCCCTTAAGTGAACTGCAGCCGTCAACTTATTGCTCGTGCTCCTGCACACGTGAGACTGAACGCGATTCAAGGCCCCGATATAGCCTAGGCTACTCACTGCGAATTTCTTTTTTGTTCTCTGCTTAGAAGTAAAAAGAAGTTGGAAATACGGTATACTGTTGCGATAAACTGTTAACGAACATCCAGACATCGTCCACTCTGCTGAGAGCGACGTTTAGATTAATCTATATGTGCTACGCACTTTCCTCTCGATAACAAAATAAACGCACAACAAAAACGACAGCAGTGAGCAGCAGTTAAGAAAGCATCTGATCATAGCGATGTGGATATGTTTACCCCAGCTCTGCAACCCACCGGCATCATGTCGACGATAGATGAGGTAATTCAAATTACACTGTTATGATAGTATAAGATGTATTTGAGACTATAGATCGGGCTATGTGAAACTATAGTTTGAATTAATTCCTTTTCTTTGCATGCCATTACAGTAGCCTATATAATAGCTCTTTAAGTATTTGTTTCATGTGTCATTGAACGGAAGAGAGGTTCTCGGGAGCGCGCGTAACCATCACATCCTTTTAGTCCCTAGTAGGGTTGGGTACCGTTCACATTTTGTTTACCTCAATAACTGTAAAGAAACTGTAAGTCATTTATAGAAGTGTTATTGACATAATGCCAGAGCTGCCTTTGTCTGTATACTGTAATATTTACCAGTAAATAGTAGGCTACTAGCTACTTAATTAATTGAATATATAAAAACAACCATTTCTTTTTTTTAATTTTTTTTTTAAATTTCATTTCTGTGAAAAGATTTGCCACAAATTCTGTTGTGTATTTTCTGGTAATCAAATGAAGACATAAAACGTTAATTTATCTTTTAATTTAATTAAACAGACTTTTTTGTCAAACAAAGTGCTGCACAACTGAGCTTTATACTGTTAAAATTAAAACATGGAAGAAAAATTGTGATTTATTACTTAAAAAATAAAGTTTTGATAATGTATTATTATTACATTAGTGTTAGTATTATTGTTACATTGAGATGTATCTAAATTCTACTGTACAACAGTAATATATTTGTCACGTTAAACCGAACTTTTATTTTGACGGGTTGTCCAGAAGACCTTTGAGTTTCTGTGTGTTTATGATATGACAGTAGTTTTTCTCAAATAAAATGGTAAAATGATCATGAAGTGACTCTCAGAGCGGCTCTGGAGATGACGTTCATGTCCTCATATGAGACGGCTGTGTGTGTGTGTGTGTGTGTGTGTGTGTGTGTGTGTGTGTGTGTGTGTGTGTGTGTGTGTGAGGTAACGTTAAATTAAATCGCGCGTCTGCGCCATTCATTCACACAGAGACAATCAGGATTCCTATTTAAACAGTCTTTTTGCAGTTTAATATTCACAGACACTAGTCTATATCACCAGGGGGCTATTCCAGAAAGCAGGTTATGTGCCATACCTGAGTATGTTTAAGAGTAAGTAAGCGGATAACCTCAACTTTCGGTTCCAAAAACGGAGGTAACTTTCAGGGTATGTAAGAAGCCATAGCAACTCACTCTCTGAACATAACCTGCTCCGGAGCAGCTCATGTTCCAGGGTTAGTTTGCTTAAGAGGTATTCAGATGCGTGTTACTTATATTAATATAACTAAATGTGTTATATAGTTACAGTTATATAATATACAATATTATATATTAATTCTAAAGCACTATTATAACAAGGTAATGTTTAAATGTTAATTCAATTCAAATATATTTATTATTTATTTTATTGTCATCTCAAACATGGATCTGCATTCAATTAATTAGCATCAAACAAACAATATAATCCTTATTCTCAGTGAATAAAGAATACTTATTAAATGAAAAGGTCGAAAAAATGATTGCACAACCACCAAATACGTGGCGATGTGCACTAAGTAGTTATGTAAATCGCCATTAAACAAAAGAAGAAGAAGGAAGTAAAATGGCGTGCTTTTTCTTAGCGTCTGTTTCCATGGTGAATCATCGGTTCGTTGCTCTGTTGAGAATATCTTGTGTGTTAACCAGGAACATACTCTGAGTTGTCTGAACTTACTCACGGATGCGTTTTTGGAACCAGCATACCTCGAGTAAGCAAGGTTTGGGTTAATCAACCAGGAGTTTAATGTATATGTGACGGTAAGTTAACCTTACTTTCTGGAATACCCCCCAGATGCGTTCTCAAGTTTCGAAATTTGGTACCGATTGATTTAATGTGAATTGGTACTCGGTAATACCGACGTAATTCGGTCGGTGCCCTTAAAAGTACCGAGTTCGGTACCCAACCCTAGTCCCTAGTCCTTCACATAAAAATCAGTCTACAGGCTTGTAGACAGCCTAGGAAGTTGGGAAAAGTCTAATTTTTAAAAGTTTCTTTATAAGCTGTTCACACATTATCATTAAAAAAAAAAAAAAGCAATTGATAAATGAAAATTCTTACATACAGCCCCTTTAAGTGGACATAGTGAAGTTTAAATCATGGCATTAAAAGTGCCAGTTCCTTAAAGGATTATTTCACTTTAAAATGAAAATTACCTCATGATTTACTCACTCTCAAGACGTCCTAGGTGTATATGACTTTCTTCTTTCTGATGAACACAATCAGAGTTATATTAATAAATATCCAGATGTTTCCAAGCATTATAATGGCAATGAACAGGGCTCACGAGTTTGAAGCGCAAAAAAGTGCATCCATCCATCATAAACGTACTCGCGTCGTGTCAGTTACGCTTTTTACGTAAGCTGAATACGGAAGGCGGTCTGGCGGAAGACCAGGATTGTTTGAGGGTGAGTAAATCATGGCATAATTTATTTTAAAGTGAACTAATCCTTTAATGACATCATCTTCCAGGATGTGACTGTTTTTTATGGGAAAACAACAGCACAAACATCAGTAGTTTTAGTGATGTTGTTTATGTTTTCATTACTTGGTTCATGTTACTCTGAAATGTTAAATGTTTGATCATTTGACCTATGATCTTTGATAATATCAACATTTCAAAAGATGGTTAAAAAATATGAAAATATAACTTCAAGTTGTTATGGTGTAAGCTGACTGGCAATCGGTCACTGTTTTTTTTTTTTCACTTGCAGAGGTCAAAAGGTGCTGGAGTGATGCTTTTATGGTGCTGATTGGTTGGGCACAAGTATGTTTATTGATCATAACAAGCCTCAGTATTTCTGTGTGTCTATATGCATTTAAGCACATAACTGTTTAAATGATATGAGCCCGTCACAGTATAACATTTCCATATTACCCTGGGTTATCCAGACGTGATGCTTCCCGCTCTCTCTCTCTCTCTGAGGCCATGCCAGCTTGGTGCCAGTCCTGCATCACACACTCTCTCACACGCACACAAAGAAGTCTTGTTTATCTTGTTTTAATTCCCTTATATTAGGGAGCCGTGCCAAGTCCTGCGCTAGCAGCCATCACACCATAAGCAGACTTATAATTGTCCCTCATCTGACACGCAGGGTCCTCGTCACAGCTTTGTGTCTCTCTAAAGAGCGCTGCTGCTCCCAGGACTGCATGTGCTCTGTTATTCACTTTCACACATTACATGCATGCATGACTGCACCGTTTAGATGCGGCTGGACAGGGATAATCAGATAATCAGCACGGAAATATTTCAATGAACTATTTTGAACTGAGGAATGCCACTTAATTAAAAAAAATAATAAGAAGGAATTGACATGCTGCTTTTAAGCTAAAGAAAACTGTAGGACGCCCGCTTGTTCTTTACATTTTTCATTAGCGACTGCAGCATGGACGTTTACCACGGTTACTGCCAAAATAATTACCACATAGTTACTGCTTTCTCATAGTAAATTAATGTGGGATCTCCTTTAGACAATGATCATTCTTTGACATTTTGAGAACTGTAATAATAATAATAATGATTTTGGAAGACATGCAGTGGGGCTATGGTTCTCATAGTATTTGTTAAAACTAAAACTAAAATCATTTTAAATAAATGTTGTCTTTATGTTATTTTATTTATATGTTTTAAATAATTTAAATCATTTCAAATTTGTGACCCTGGACCACAAAACCAGTCATAAGTCGCACGGGTATATTTGTGGCAATAGCCAACAATACTTTGTATGGGTCAAAATTATAAATTTTTCTTTTATGCCAAAAATCATGAGGATATTAAGTAAAGATCATGTTCTATGAAGATATTTTGTCAATTTCCTACCATAAATATATAAAAAATGTATTATTAGTAATATGCGTTGCTAAGGACGTAATTTGGACAACTTTAAAGGCGATTTTCTCAATATTTAGACTTTTTTGCACCCTTAGATTCCAGATTTTCATAGTTGTTCAGTAGTTCAATAGTTGTGTCTCCAACAAATATTGTCCTATCCTAAAAAACCATACATCAATGGAAAGCTTATTTATTCAGCTTTCAGGTGATGTATAAATCTCAATTTAAAAAAATTGACCCTTATGACTGGTTTTGTGGTCCAGGGTCACATTTGTTTTGTCATTATTTCATAGATTATTTATCGTTTATAATTTTTTGCAGCAATTTTGTCTTCATCATTTTGTTTTATTTTATTCATTTATTTTTGAAAATAATTTTAACTACAATCTGTCTTTATTCATTGAAGTTGATTTAAAAAAAAAAAAAAAAAACTTTTTTTTTTTTTTTTCCAAAATGCAAAACATATTCATTGATAAGGCTGTCTGCATTTTTTAATTTTTTTTTTTATTTACACTAAACAACACATATAGGCAAATATCTGCTGGTTAATCAGCCTGATAAATATATGGGTCTGATATAACTAAAGTTACCATAATCGTTTTTTGTAAGGAAGGGACGGTCTTATTTTTTTGCTATAACATTACAAAAGCTTCATACACATCATGCAAGATTTCAGTGTAGCTTAAACTGTTAAACATACTAAAAATAATTGCAGGATCACAATTTATCCAGCCAAACAATCTGATACAGTTTAAAACAAAAATACAGGTCATCGCTGTACAATAGGCCTCATAAAAGTCTGTGTCAGACAGCAAGAATTAACAAACACAATATGTTTGTACTGTTGTATTAACTTTAGTGGCAATTAAATTTCACTAAAGTTAATTCATAGTTTTCACGTGACGTCACACGCTTATAGCAACGGCCACCTGGAGGGAAAAACAAGGCTTTCCTCCATTGCCCATCAGTCATTTTTACCAGGTTTGTAGTCAGTATTAATGCAGCAAGACAGTGATATTAAAAGACCAAATTCAATATACACCTTATTGATGATGCATACTTTATAAAGGAAAGCAGATGAACACAGAATATTAGTGCAACACAAGGTTTCTCGTTAAGCGTTTTTTTCCATCGAAACCCATTATTAACAAAACGTTCATATTCTGGGCTCATCTACTCGCCTGTATATAGTATAGGCTACATCATAAAAAAAGTGTAAACTGAATTTGATCTTTTAATATCACTGTTTTAGTACATTACGGCACTTTAAGTTGCACAAGGATTCTTTAGCCTAGCGTCGGTTCACCCTCTGCCTGTGCTGCTTGATCAGCTCTAACGGTGTTACTGCATAATTAATCTGTTTAAAATTAAGTGGTGCAACAACTCGACTTAAAATAAAACCCATATCAACAAATCCTAGATTAGTGTTAAACTTTACTTAATTGAAACCTTATTGGTGCAACCCACCCTAAAATGTTTTTCACGTTAAATGTTTTAGAACGTCCCGTTGTTTTTAGTGATTGAAATACTGCAGCAGGTGCTGTATGTGGATCATAAGTGCCCAAAATGTGCATCTTGTTCAAATTTTTGTTTTAAGATGGAAATTTGACAGGCTTGTGCTACAGTTCAATGGAGTTCTATGGCGGTTTTGCCCTCCAGGGCTCCGCGACAGTCACGTGACTGAAAACTATGAATTCAAATGAAAAATGAGGCAGGTAAACGTAGGAAGCTGATTGACACACACGTGAAAGCGTTTCACCACACGTAGCTCCTGTAAATGCTGTCTTTGAAGTAAATATTTGTTTGTATGTACACATAAACACTCTGGTGACACCCAGAGCCCAGTGTTGGTTGGCTGTGTAGGATCGGTGTGTCAGTAAGTCTGCTGATGGCAGGCTGGCGGCTGGCGCTGGCTCCGTATGGCTACAGCTGCCCGGATTGCACTTCCTGGCGTTTTCTATGTCAAAGTCCTCTCTCCCTCTCGCTAACACATACTCACACAAACACAGGCATGCATGCTGGCTGCATCCTGCACGCACGCTCCTTCTGATTGGTGCTCGCTGTGCGTTTTTCTTTTATTTATTAATTTTTCCTCCATCCCAGGAAGAGGATTTCTTCTGGCAGGAGGCCGCGGGAATGGCTCTGGACAGGCAGGCTGACCCAGGGTTCAGGTGGCAGCTGTGTTACGACTTCTCTGCCAGGTCGTGGCTGATGGTATGACCACCCTCTCTTTCTTTTTGCTCTTTCACTTCACATAATGTTTCTCACTTTTTTCCCCACTTCCTGAAACTCATTTTATGCCATCTAGGATAAGATTATCTAGGATAAGATTGCTGCTTGCATTTCCTCTTAGAGCTTGCAAGTTCTCTTAAAGCTGCTGGTAAATGTGTTTGCTGTCTGTTTGCTATGCACTTTCTGATTTACTGTGATTTAGTGAAGTAAATTCACTTTTTATGCTATTCATTGTATAATATAGCAAAAACGCACAGTTTCCCAGTCCTTTCACAACATTACATGGCCTTCCTGAGGACTGGACTCTTTCAGAGACAGCAGGCAAGTTAATACAAATTAGTATTATTTAATCTTAAACTACTTTAGCTTAACTACATTACTGTTTTAATTCATTTTAGTGGTCAAATAATGTTAAAAAAAATATATTAAGGCAACAATTACAAATTTCCCCAGTGTAATTTGTAGTGAGAAGTAAACATTTTAATATAATAATTAAATTGGGATTATTAAATACAATATCCTAATTAATCATTTAGTTTTCCTCTTCAAAAGGGAGCTATTTTTTTAATCAAAACATTGCATTATGTTGGATCTGAGGATATTTACATTTTTGTGCTACTTTCCCCTTTTCAATTAAGCCTAATTAATCATGGAAAGCGATGTAAAGCACAACCCCTAAACACAGAGGGTCCTCAGATGAGGGATTTCAGAGACTTCTGTATACAGAGCCTTATCGGGGGATCTGACACAGTTTAAACCTCATGGGCCTTTCATAGAGACTGCCTGCTGTGCTACTGGCTATGTAGGGCAGCGAGAACCAGGCGCCCTGTTTGTGTGTGTGTGTGAGAGAGAGGAATAAGATCGGTGGAGAGCTTAAGTCTTTTGAGGATAAACACTGAGCAAGCTGGTGTTTAATGTTGAGAGGTGGCAAAATCATGGGAGAAGGGTATATTATGAAGATAATGGCTTTGTGTCAGGGGCTTCAAGTTGGGGTTTCTAGAGTCTGAGCAACTTTGGTTTAGGTTCCAATTGGAAACAAAAAGGCTTTTACAGCCTGATGTCATAGAAGAACCTGCTTAAAGGGATAGTTCACCCAAAAATGAAAATTAGCCCATGATTTACTCACCCTCAAGCCATCCTAGGTGTATATGACATTCTTCTTTCAGACGAATGCAATCGGAGTTATATTAATAAATGTCCTGGCTCTTCCAAGATTTATAATGGCAGTGAATGGCTGTTTCTGTTTTGAAGTCCATAAAAGTGCATCTATCAATCATATAACTGCTCCACACGGCTCCGGGGGGTTAATAAAGGCCTTCTGAAGCGAAGCGATGCGTTTGTGTAAGAAAAATATCCATATTTACAACTTTACAAACGCTAACTGTCGTACGCGCGTTCATGAGAGACTGGCGTTCCAGCATAGACGTAGGACGCTCCGGTGAGAATATGCTAGTTCTCGCGAGAACCAAGTTTTGTTTTGCTCTATCCTCTGCACTTCCGTGTTCGTCACCAGGACTTACGCTACGCCTGCATCCTACGTCATACGCTGGAACGCCAGTCTCTCGTGAACGCGTACGACAGTTAGCGGAAGTTAGAGATTACAGTTTGTAAAGTTTTAAATATGGATATTTTTCTTACACAAACGCATCGCTTCGCTTAAGAAGGCCTTTATTAACCCCCTGGAGCCGTGTGGATCACTTTTATGATGGATACATGCACTTTTATGGACTTCAAAACAGAAACTGCCATTATAAATCTTGGAAGAGCAAGGACATTTTTTTTTAACTCTGATTCGTCTGAAAGAAGAGTGTCATATACACCTAGGATGGCTTGAGGGGGAGTAAATTATGGGCTAATTGTCATTTTTGGGTGAACTATCCCTTTAAGTTATACAAATAACTTTTATTCCTTAGACTGAATGAAAAACATCCATCATTTGGTGCTTTAAAGAACACAGAAACCAACAGACTGATCTGAAAAGCTGAAACATCAAGGAACCTCAGAAGAACCATATAGTCAAAGCCTGTTGACGAAGAACAAGTTTTTGCATTTCAATGCACTACTTTTCTATGTATTTATGTGCTAAACGGACGCCTTTGCATGCGTTTTTTACATGACACCGCATTCCAAAAATGGGGCGCTTAAGTTAAAATAATTTATTTTATCTCGAGTCCATTTCACTGCTCGCATCTTACGTTTTTCAATGCAAAATCCCTAAAAAGGTGCGAACTATTGAAGAACTTTTATTATAGAGGAGTTTACAAAGGGTTTGTGATCTGAACAAACCCCTAACCCTAACTATGAAACTACTTGTAGGGAATATTACTTAAATCATATGGAGATGTTTGCTGTTCCTAAGTGACCAGGTGAAAAAATCCCATAGATTTACATTGAACAATGGACTTGAGTCATATCTCAAGACCAGAAGATCATGTTGGTTGACTCTTTTGAACTAGCAACCTGCCAGAACACCCTAGCATCCGACTTTTGCATGGGCAAGTGCATTATGTTTTCATCTATAAAAGGTAAAATTCTCATTTTGAATGCAGGAACCGGCATTTACATATACCGCCAATCCTTCAGCGATCTCTTTCTTTCGCACCCTAGCACATCCCTGTCATCTGTTCAATTAATCCTGCTCCCTTGTACTAGTCCAACTTCCTCTCTTTTTCCTTCTCGTCTCGCCTCTCTTCTTCATCCATCCAAGTGTTTGTCAATCCCTGGCTACAGATGTCCACACCTCTTCCTCTCGCCCGGTCCATATCTCTGTCTCTCTGTGCACAGATGCCCGCTTTGGCCTGCAACAGCTGTCCCGCCATGTGCTGCTACCAAGTGTTGATGCGCTGTTAGGAAAGGGGAGGGGGGCTCATGAATATTCATGATAATTTGGAGCCATTCTACCAAACAGAGCCTGGCACTGCCAAGGAAGCCCCTCCCCTCGATGAGATGGTGGAAAAGAGGAACCGTAAGACTAGGCCAGACTCTGTGGCCTGATTCCACAAATTAAGGCTCGACGCTGAGAGCTGTGAAAGACAGCCGACAGAAGAGCCAGCGAGAAGGGAAGACGGTCCCAGAAAGTATCATTATCACACTGCCTGAGATACATGGAAAAACCAAATTTCATTCATACTATCATTTGGTATGAATTAATGAATTAGACCATCATTTGGATTTTAAAACATTAGACCATCATTTGGATGTTTTGGAGTTCACATTCACAAGTAAATGAACACAATATTCAATTTAGATGTTTACTTAAAAAAAAAAAATGGTTCTTCAAATGGTTATTTCTAGCATGCTGGACTTTATCTCGATAGTTTCTCCTAAACAGTAATGAGACTAAATTGTTTTTATGGAGATTAAACATGTTTTCGATGCATTTATAGGTTCTTTATATTGACATATTGGTTTCTACCCACTGAAAAACAACCATTCCTAATGAGATCTGACAAAAATTGGCCGATTGCTTCAAAGTTTTGGAGTTTACATTCACAAGTGAGAGAAGAAAATGAACCGATAATCAGTTTAGATGTTCAGTGAGTCATTGGAGCACATTCAGTTATTCTTTTGGAGCACGTCGGAATTGTCTTTATGGTTCTTTGGAGATTAAACATGTTTTTAATGATGCATTTATTGGTTCTTCATATCGGCATATTGGTTTCTACCAACAGAAAATAAAACCCCCTAATCAGATCTCAATTGATCTCAAAAAGTTTCCTTATGCTTCTCCCAGTGATTTCAGCAGAAATGTCAGAAGATATCTCAATAATGTCTCAAACTGTGCTCAGATTTGCCTAGATTTCTTAATATGAACTTGAGCACTTTTCATCAAAGAGGATTTGATCTTTTATAGCTCTGTACTCTTACTTTATGCTGATTATTAACTCATTTGAGTCTATTTTGATGTCTCTTCAGCAGAAACATCAGCGACAAAGTTGATACTTGCTTGAAACATAACACAGATCTCAAACAGCGTTCACTTCTAAACTATGAACGTGGAACCGGTGAGCAATCAAAGTGGGTTCTTTGAAGCATCAGTAAGTTTCACATTGTACATTTATAGAAAGTCAGTCTGTGTACCAACCAAACTAAAGTCTTGAAGGATGGAGACAGAAAGATTAAAAAGACTGGAGCAGGTTTTAGCACAGAAGACCTAAGCCGGGAAGAGACAGATGAGGATTGAGGAAGAATGGAGGGAAGGAGCAGAACGGTAGAGGTATATGGTGATAACAGATGAGAGAGGCTCGAGCTGGAGGAGGGGGTCAGTCTCTGGTGTGTGTGTCCTCTGCTCTCTTTCATGAAGAGCCAGGGAAGCAGATTATAGCAGGCCTCCTCTTTCAGTCTCTCCAGGGGAGGACAACCCCTCTCCCCCAGCATCCACTGGCTTTAATGCTCTGCATCCCCCTGGACCAGCCTGGATCCAGACCAGATGCAGCTCTTCTACACGCACACACACACACGCACACGAGCTGGACATCCCAGCCAAGCCATCTGATGGATTTGATCTTGACTTTTTTTTGACCCTGCTGCATTTCTTCTTGTTTTTTATTAGTTCTAATAATTTCTTTCTCTATAAGCATGCTCGGGTCAGATATGCAAAGTTTATATTCTTGTGGAGTTTTGCTATGGGCTTTTTTTAAAACCCCTAACCCAAAGTATTAAACATTAGGCATAGCTTTATGCCTGGCAGATGATAAAGCGAGTGAGGGACCAGAAGCATATCTCGAAAACAGATTATCATAGAGACATGAAGTGGGCTCCTCTAATATGGCCAATGAGCAGCCACCCAAAAAGCACCTGCAATATGATGGTTTCATGTATCCTCAGTAAATGTATCATTTTAGTTTTTGTAGTTATTATTTTATAGTTTACATACACAACTGTTCAAGAGTTTGCATGGGGTCAGTACGTTTTTTTAAAGAAATCTTATGCTTACCAAGGTTGCGTCAAAAATACAGAAAATAGTAGCCTATATAGGTGAAATATTATTACAATTTAAATCAAAATGTGTAATGGAATCTGCTGAATAAAAGTATTAATTTCTTTATAAAAAATATTACTGATAAAAAAAATATATTACAAACTTTCAAACGGTTTCAAAATTTATATATAAAAAAATATATTACTTTTGTACATGCATAATTTCCTCCTAATCAAAACTGGGTTTTGATTGAGTAAAAACGTACAATATTTTTAGACATACATTATTTTGTCCCCCCAAAACACAGTGTCCTGAAGGTACACATGAGTTGGGCTCTCTTCACAGTCTCTCTCTCTTAATCAGAGGCATGAAGCCCTCTTGCTGGTGTAAGATAAGCACAGCGCTCGCAGGCGTTTCCTCCTGAGACTCGCTCTCCTGCAGCAATGCTGTGCACCAACCTGATAAGGTGTGAGAGCTGCATTCTGCTCCAATCCCGATGGAGCCTCACCACAGATGACCAATCACTGCGCAGCTTTTCTGGTGTTTATCTCATCGCTGAGCATGCGTGATCTACCCGACCCGTCAGGTCAGGCCGAGGGGGAAAAGGCTTTTTTACAGCATTGTGGTTTTATATACCTTCTTTGATGCATTAGCCACACATGTGCTGATATATAGATTATGGCATTACAAACCAGCATTAGGCTACATAGCTCGCTTTAGACCATGATAAATCTTTATCATTAAAGTAAAATCCAAAATATTGTCAAGCTTTACCTTCAATAGTCAGATAGTTTGATCAGCCTCTGCTTCATTCCACTTTTCAAAACACTTTCAAAGTCTTCTCAAGCCGTTGCCAGATTAACCGTGTGGTCTTCAGGGGACAGAAACATACACCTTTAAGATGAAAGGCACTTTGAACATTTAAATTAAGTACAGTTCCCAGGGAATTTTTTCCCGGAGCCCACAAAGGTTAGCACACTTTACTTTGAAGGTAAAACATTTCAGACATGTTCGGTCAATCTGTTGGGGTACAGGCACATTTGCTTTTTTCACCATTTATTAACATCATAAAATCTAGCAAAGCTTTTATAAGAATTTTTCATTTATAACACTATACTTTGTTATATTACCTTGGCATTCAGTTTCAGAAAACTAGACAATGCTGCTGCATGAGATTTTTTAATACAATGGCTGAGGGAGTGACTGCAAATTTGACATCTTTTTTTCTCTCACCGTAATCAATCTCTCTCTATATTTTTTTCTCTTTTGGAAAGAAATGCTATCGTTGATTTTTTTTCTTTTGCTATATTGGAGCAAATGGAAGGTGGAGCATAAATTATATTTGTTGTTGTTGTATATTTGTAGGAAATATGAAAAGGCCTATTAATTTAATTAGTAAAGGGGCAAGAATTTTCATGTAGTCTATTGTAATCTCTTTTTTATCGTCATATATGTGAACAGCTTGTAACAAAACTTAAAAAATGAGACTTTCCTTTACTTAGGTTGTCTATGAAAGCCTGTAGACTGATTTTTATGTGAAGGACTCCGGACGTTTTTGCCGGGAAAATCAAAAGGATGTGACGTTTATGCGCGCTCCCCAGAGCCTCTCTTTCGTTCTACGACACATAAAACGAGCTATTCTGTACTGTAATGTCAATGTGTCATGCAAAGAAAATGGATTAATTCCAACTAGTTTCACATAGCCCGATCTATAGTCTCAAATACATCTTATACTATCATAACAGTGTAATTTGAATTACCTCATCTATCGTCGACATGATGCCGGTGGGTTGCAGAGCTGGGGTAAACATATCCACATCGCTATGATCAGATGCTTTCTTAACTGCTGCTCACTGCTGTCGTTTTTGTTGTGCCTTTATTTTGATATTTAGTCATTGAGATGAAAGTGTGGACCACATATAGGCCTAGTTAGTTCTCAACAGTGTGAATGACGTGAATGTTCGTAAGCAGTGTATCGCTGCAAAGGTATTATTTTTACTTCATTTTACTTATTCTTTTCAACTTCTATTTACTTCTAAGTAAAGAAAGAAAAAAACTTAACGCCGTGAGTATAACTGGGCCTTGAATCACGTTGAGTCTTGTACGTTAAGTGTGCACGAGTGCGAGGCTGCAGTTCACTTAACGGCCACAGGTGTCGCTAATAACAAGGGTTTCGGAATTCTACATAAAGCCCTTTTAAAATTAATTGTTAAAACTACAAGATAAAACTTTTTAATCTTGAGAATTTGCCCTGGTAAGTGTTAAAGTCTTGTGAGTCATATTACATATCTGACTACTGGATATAGGCTACATTAAACTACTTTTCTTTTTTATTTTATTATACACTGTCCTTGAGCGATTCACCACCAATTCTCTGATATTCTAATCTCCAATAATGGCTCAGATCAGTGAAAGTAGGGATCTCCCCCTCCACACACCCATTTATTGTCTACCAAGTGAAAAATAATAATAGTGATGCTTGCCATATTAAGTACACAGTGTTCGTTATGCACTGTAACATGGTCAGTGTAATGTAAGTAATGTACAGTACATTTTTGGACATGCACAGTAACAAGAGACGGGGTGTAACGGTTAATCCAGACATATTCATGACTCAAATGCTTCTTTTACTTTAGGTTCAGGGAAGTTTGGCTGATGTGCGATTATAGCTGTGCACTACCTCAGTCTTTGGCCCGGTTCACTCGCCAAGGTCAGCATTCCTGGCCCCGGCCGTTGCTTAGCTGAATCTGAGCTTCATGGCTGTCTTTTCAGCTCTCGGTAGCCCTGCTAAATTAAAGACAGGCAGTCAGAAATTAAAGCCAAGCCAAGGAACCGGCAGTAGCGCCTAAATTCAATCTGGACTGCGCAAAATAAATGACCCTCCTGTTTGAAGTGCAAGGAAAAATGAAGCAGCATTAGCTACTTGAAAAGGTTTGAGAGTCTATGAGAAACTTTGTGACTCTTTAGGTTATAATCGTACATGTGCACATCTTGATCTTAAAATAGGCCAGTTTTAAATAACTTGCTCTTCTGAAATTTGCATGTACACTTGTCTTAAAGATTATACTTTTTTTATTTCTGAATTTACATAAATTCAGTGACAAGCCATTTTTGATATGCATTCAGCTTTTTTTTTGTTTTGTTAAATGGACGTCTTGTTTACTACAATAAAGTATGTTAAATGTTGGCCGGTTTTGGTGAAGTTTACATCACCCTGTGGCTGTTTTTACTCTTAACTTGCCCTTTAGATAATCTATATATATATATATATTTGAAAAGTAATGAATTATTGAATCAGTTAATAAAATTCATTACTACAAATGCAAGGAAAAAAGAATTTGCAAAGGTCACATGGGTCATATTGATCTTACTATTGGATATATATATATATATATATTTAACTATACTCTTTTTCTCAGACCTAAATTAAGCAATAAATCATTTGAATGTAAATGTTTTTGTACTTTATTTTTTGATATATCTAGGGATCCTTTGGCTGTTGTAACTCTGGTAAATGGCAACGAAACGCCTTTTCTTTCTTTCCTCTCTTTTTCTTTGATTGAACATTTGCAGTGGATTCGATGTTTAGCCTTACTGAGATACGAATATAAACAAGTGTAGTTTATAATAAGAGTTTATATTCGTAATACTTGTTTATAGAGGATTTTTTTTCTGCCGAACTCAGTATGAAACGCACCTGCACAAAAGTGCTCTTCCTTCCGCACAACATTTAGTTGTGATCCTATCGTTCAAAAATGTTAGGGGAAAGAATAATAATTATTTGTAATCACGTTTATTAGAGTTCAGATTTATTTTAAGAGAGAAATTCAAGATTTTATTTTCCATTCTCTATTCTGACGCGAATCGTTTCAGTTGCGGTCAGTTTAAAATTGTATTTTTTAAAAATGATGTTCGTAATAATGACGCAATATAATGGCAAATTGTACGATGTCCTCTGTTTAAATATAATATTTTAATTCTACACAACCCAGTACTTACACTATTTTTCTCCAGTAGTCTATGATGTCACACGGAGCAAATGCTCTTCGTTAATGAATGAAAACTTGACCATATATAATAAAAACATACATATATTTATATTATGTGGTTTAATTTCGTTTAAATTGAATTAGTACACATTTGTTGTTGTTGTTTTGTTTTTGCTGTTTGTCTGAGATGTGGTGTCGGACGATAAATCATCGAGCTGATATTTGTACTTACAAAACTTATCATCGTGATGTCATAGGCAATATTTAATAAATGAAGAATATTTTAATACAATAAATTAAAAGAGCAATAATTGCACATTATACACTGAGTTACTTCATACGATATACTTTTTAATTTTGATTTAAACTCATTAATGAACAGTATTTGCACTTAGCAAATATACTATTATTAAGGCTATATATTTTTATAAATTAATATTGATATTATTGTATCATTTATATTTACATTTTATTGTATATTTATATTGAAGAATGCTGTGAACTGTAAATACTGTGATCATTTCATTCAAATTATGTTTTAAGTCCAGAAAACTCTGACGCTCATTTATGTTTCATTTTAATGCCCCCAACGAATATTAGTTACGAATAATTATTTAAGTATTAATTAATGTTCTATTGGCTTAATGAAAAAAATATGGCATGTTTTCAGAAATGCTTAAAAACCGGTGAGAGCTTTTAGAAAGAAAGAAACAATTTAAATGACGTAAATCTGTAATCAGAAATGATTAAATAAAATATGCAGAATAATATGATATGCTGTTTAACGTTGTGTTTGTTAGATATTGTTTTGTTCTAAAACCTTTTTTTCTTTTCCTCTGATTTCTTATCTTCTCAAGGTGAATTATTAAAGACGATTTCGGTTTATTAATTTCTTTTTTTCGTTTGATATTTTATCTGATTCGTTTCATTGTATTGTAGGCCTATTTTGAGATACAAACGGAGTAGATAACTTATTAACTAAAAAAACGTTATATAGGCCTAAATTTGTTTCAATATATGAAAGTTACAATATTACAAAAAATAAATAATCTCTGTTTATAAAAGGAAAATAATGAATGCTAAACAATACATATTTTATACATAAAATGAATTTGGCTAAGATGTCATCCTCTTTATAGGCCTATTTATAATTCAGTTGTATTTCTGTTTTGTTCTTTTATTTATCATGTATTATTTTGACAAAAGAAGTAAAAAGTAATTTGCTTGATAATGTAGTTGGCAGGTGCATCATCAGAGCGCGCTTCACTGAAGGTCAACGCGTGTCTCCTTCAGGTCGTTTGGAGGTCTTTCTTCTGTTTTAGCCCAGGTATGTTGAATTAATTAAATCAGCCGCAATTAACCCTCAAATAAGATGACCTTTACGAGTTTTCCTTCATCTGACATCTGGCATATTTGTTGAATTAATTAAAACTGCGACTACCAAAAGGGCCTGCTACCTTTATGAATTACCGTTGAACAATATCTTCTTTTTTTCCCTCCATATTTGAAGTCGGAATTCGAATTCGAATTGGATTTTACATGTAATTTACATTTCTCATAATAACAAAATTAATTTACCTTGCTCTTCAACTAAAACCATCACTTGAGATGTTACACCCATTTAATTTGTTTTAAATGATGTGAGGTCGACAGACAATCATGAAGATTTGCCGCACCACAATTTTAAATGGTCAACAGAATTGATCGGTGACGCAACTGCACACCTGTTCACTTGTGCTAAACACTTTCATCAGTGCTGAATTAGGGTTTAGTTTTGACTTTTGCACCACTGTAGACTTGATAACATAAAAATAACCAGAGAGAAATATCACTAATTCGTGCATTGCTCGAGACGTCACCGTTTAACGTTGTGATTGCAAACAAAAACTCTGCACACTTCATACACATCTCTCTCTCTCTCTCTCTCTCTCTCTCTCTCTCTCTCTGTCTCTCTCTCTCTCTGTCTCTCTCTCTTTCTCTCTCCGGTGAACGGTATAATCCCCTGCCGTTCCCGCTTCTTTCCAAGCCCGTATTTAATTCCCTTAAACCCCCAGCTGCCGTTCTGGTTCCTCTGTGAACACGACAGACTGTGAAGCGCTCCCGGTTATTAATAATTCACCAGCCACTGCACGAATCCATCCACAGATCAACCCGACCGTTCTGCACGGGCCACGTAGGGGTAGCACGTTTATTTTGGCAACTACTCTTACATAGGCTACTTAACATACATTAGTTATTCGAAACGTTTGCGCGTTATTCGTTTTGGCGACATAAAAAGTCCATATTCCTCTCGCGTCGCATATGATTCCGCAATATTGCCCGAAATGACATCCTCTCCATAATAATTGATCGTGTAATCCATGCAGTGAGGAGGAGGAGGAGGAGGTCATGGAGATCAGGTCTCCTGTGAGATTGATGGAGACTGAGCACCAATTCACCCAGAGTCCGTGAGCTGAAACTGCGCAGGCAGAAAGTTGCTGTCGGTGGCGCGCGGCGCGATCTCAACTGAAGCCGCCGGAGAGACGCGCAAACCGGGGGATTCGTACCGGAGAGAGGTTCGGTGAACGGAGGAGCGCTCGTGTTGATACCCGAAGCTTTCACTTTTTTTGTATCTGCTGAAAGACAGAAACGCACCGGCTGATTCCTGCGAAAGTTTCCGTGCGTAAAAGTTGGCCGTTTTCCGCGATCCACGGGCCCGTCCCGCAACCCGGTTCTTCTGCTTCCGGTATCAACGGAGAAAGCCGACTTACTTGCTTTTCTTCTTCTACCACGCTCCTTTTTTCGGGGCAAAGTTTTTCCCCCCTAAAGGACTAAAATGGGTCTTTGAGAGTGTTGGCAATATTCCCCGCTCCACAATGGTACGTGCTGTGTAAATCAACTTTGCTCTTTTTATTTCTGCTTTAAAATGCTGGTAAACATGGAGAGAAGGACTTAGATTGATATTATGCCAAACAATAACTGTTCCATATTCATTTTGGGCGGTTTTAGTTTTGCGCAAAAACTCTGGATGTGCTCTAGTTCTCATTCGGCTCGATGCACATAATGCCATGTGTGTGTGTGTGTGTGTGTGTGTGTGTGTGTGTGTGTGTGTACTGTACTGTACTGCACTGTATGACAACACTCTCTGTTAGAGGAAACTAATGCTTGAAGTTGTTCATCTGGATTGGGAAGTTAGTTTGAAACTGTGCAGAATGTTTTCCTGTAATTTATCGCACGACTTAATATGCTAGTCTAAAGTGAATACAGTAGCAATGCATTATCATAACGCAATATCATTGTTTAACTTTGACCCTGTGGCACTCCAACTTTCATCACTGGTGTTCTGGATTCATCTGTTTATGGCAGTGGATAATGAAGTGTTGTGTAGGATAATAAGCCTTCAGTTTACACGCTTTTCATTGTTATTGGGATTACAGGCGACACATGCACATGTAACATGCCATTACTGAAATTGTTCCACTGTGCAAGCTTGTCACGGGACGACAGTCGCCGCCCACATGTCGTCTGTCAAAGAGAACAAAAGCCTTGAGGGGGTTATATATAGAACAATAGTGCTGGTTGAAACTTATTTCGTGTCTATACTAACTTTTTTGGACTGCAGAGTGTTATATGTAAAGTCATTGCATTTTGATTATAGCACTGATTAATGCATTGCAATTTTTGTTTTTTCTCTCTTGCAGTTAATTTATTTTGCTTGCACACAGTTGTCGTTTTATGTGTAAGCACACTAACTTTTAAATAAGAATAATTGTAACAATAATAATTTGCAAAAGATTTATATATCGACTAGGATGATAAATCCACTGATATGTCCAATAACTGCACTGAAAAAAAAGGTTCTATATAGAACCCTAGGGTTTCAAAAAGGTTCTATGTAAAAATATTTGCATAATACTTGCATGTTTAACTGGTTATTTAATTTTTTATAGTGATAAAGTATGGTTACAAGCTTTGTGTTTAAAAAATAGTTAATTAAAACTAAATCCATAGAAGTGATCCCATGATGGGAAAGTTTCTATAGGCCATAGGATTTATATAGTGCCTTCTCTTTTGTGTCCACTTGGCCGATTAGCAGAAGTCAGTTCCAAAATCTATTTGTTTTTACAATTTCAAAAAAAAATTGCAACCGCTATAATTAAATTATGTAGTCTATATATGCATAATTTGGGTAATTTTGCTGTAATAGCTTACATATGGCACAGTGAGGCTTTATTTGAATTGTTGAACTACATTTATAGTAAATTACAAGTAAACACTTAGTAATAAAATAAGAACAAATAAATGAAAGTAATCAAATGTAAAATAACACTGGATAGTTTTCATTGTAAAAAATGAAATACAGATTAATGCTTACAATTAAAGCTCCAAAAGTTATTCAGTCAAGGGCAGCGCGTGGTTTTCTCTTTGTCTTTTGTTCTTTGATTAACGTGCCAGACACTGTCACTTTAAGAGCTGATGCACAGATCCAATATACTGTTACACAAAATGCGTTGTCTTTCTCAACTATTTACTTTCCAAAACTGACTGTATTTACCTGAATACTCGGAAAGACGGGCATTTTGACATAATTTTGTATGTATTTGACCGTTTAAGCGCAATAAGCCACGAAAAAGAAGTCAATTTGGCTCTCACAAGCTTTTTGAGAGACGGCTTTATGTGCACACTACTTATATAGATGCAGTGTGAAACCTGCGAGAATGACTAAAATTATGCGCAATACAAGCACTTTTAACTGGAGTGAATGAGACGAGTGAGTGAGAGGAGGCGGTTGTGTGTCAATTCGCTGTCGGAGAGAAGAGAGAGTGAGAACGCGCAGCTGGTATCGGCGTATTGATACCGATACATATCGAAATATCAATATTTTTTGACACTAATATGCACTGTATATGTGTGTGTACTGGCCATCCCACTCTCTAGTATCAGTATCAGCATACGGAATATAGTGATGCAAAGAATACTGAATTAAAGTATAATATAACAACCAAAAGCCATAGTGTAAATACAATCTTAAAAGTATTTGGAGACTTTTTTAGCATGTCTTTTAAATAATTCTGTAGGTCTGCTGCATGTATAAAATACACATGTAGCCATTTCTTTGAGTTTTTAGCATTTCATTTATAGGATACTGGAGAGGACATATTCAACAGCTCTGACATGTGCAGCTCTTTCAAAACTAAAAACACAAAGAACTTTTATTTAAACATCATATCGGCTGAATTTTCAGATCCTCAGGAAAGAACATCTGTTCGGTGTTAGCTCGGCTCTAACCTCAGATAGCTTGATTTTTACTTCTCACTAGACAGACCACAATAAGCCGATCTGAGGAGACATCAAGCTATTGGCAATCAACTAAAGCACATTACCCAGGTATCCTCATTTCAGAGTCTAAACGTTCAGCTATTTATGCATCGGCCTTCTTTATTTTCAAAACGCTGCACACATAGTTTTCAGTTCTCTTCCACTTTGACTGGCTTTAGAATCCGGATTATATTTGATTGCATGACTGATGCAATATAGGCTTGTACTTGTTGATGGTTTCCAGATGTGCCTGAATATCAGCACATTAATGTGGATAATTATTTGTTTACCCACTCTCTTAAATGGCACCGACCCAAATAGGCCACTGCAAAAAGAAACGAGGGAATCTATTCAAAGTGGACTCCACGTGGGATTAACGTCTTCTCTTAAAAAAACCCAATTTAATTAAGCTTCCAAACAACAATCAAAGATATGAAGAGTTGACAGCTAGTTGCATTGCAGCTATAGCAGGCCTCCATCAAACAACGACAGAAATGCATCTGGGTTATACTTGATGACAGTTGGAATAAAGTTCTACAATAACAAACAATGCATACTATAGTTTGTTAAACATAAAGGTTTTTATGTTGACTGCAAACTTGGACGTGGAACAGAATACTGTACCAGATCAAAATCCTTTATTTTGCTGTCAGTGTTTGATTTGTTTATTGAGAGAGTGGAGGTATTGATGTTAGTATAGCAATTATTATACAGTCAGTTGAAATTTCAGATGTTTTGGAAATTAATTACGGTAAACACAGACACTTGTCTCTGCATGTAATTTATTGAAAAGCATGTGTGCCATGTGTTAGTGCCCCCTCTGGTGGAGGGGTGTTAGTTCACCTGTCAACTGGACTTGATCTTATGACCAATCAACATTATGACCAAGTCATTTGACACAGATGTCTCTGATTAATTGGCTGTTGGTTTGAGCTTTTTCTTCTATTGCAAGCCAATGATGTGATGTTAATGAAACGCTGGTTATCTGCATGTTGTCATGTCCATTAGTTTCATTGTCATAACTGCATGTCTAATCATAATGATTAGTACATTAGTCTTACATTAAATAGCATTTTAAGAAGTCTATACCTGCATAAAGCTAACTGTTAGAGTACCAAATGATTTCAATGGCAGTTGCTTAAGTACAGTAGGCCTATGTATAAAAAAAAAAAAAATCAAAAGTCAAATTTAGTAACCGGTGTGAGACAGTTCAGTGAAGGATCCATCAGACTTAATCAAATCTGTAACTCATCATTAAAAGAACAGAAATTTAAGAGCCATTTGTTGAAGAATCAAACTACACTGGCCCAGTGGCCCACATTGTATGTGTTTGGTGTAGGCTACTAAAAAAGAGCTAGCTCATAAGAGTCATTTGTTTGGGAATCAGGGATGCAAACCTTAAAAATACAATGTATTAAAATGCAAGTACTGATGAAATTTAACATGCTTTTTTGTTTCAAAGACATATGTCATTATTTTACTTCCATAGGACTACATTGCTCACTCTTATATTTTTTCATTCACTGAGAAAAGAACCAGCTCAAAAGAGTCATTTGTTCAGGAATCGGACTACACTGGTCACGCTTTACGTTTTTGGCTCATATGAGTCATTTGTTTGGGAATCAGGCTAAACTGGGCTGCACTCAGCCCCGACAAAACGTTGCAAAATGTTTTGTAAACGGAAACGGTGGTGCGTTGAACACCCTGTGACGCAAGAGTTGCAACTATGGCAGCTGAGAAGGCCATTCTTTGTGTTCTTTTTGAACAATTTTCGGAGCCTGATGAAATCGGTATAAATACGTGTTTAATACTGCAAAATACGCTCGATGTTACAGTCATTGCCCTTGTCGTCCAGAATAAAAGAGAACATCCCAATCGAATGATGGAAACTGTGGTTCCTAATTATTGTGATCCAACATTTGCCTCACATTTCAGGATGAAAAAACATCTATTTAGCCTCACATACTACTGACTAAACCCCCTTGTATTTTCTTTCAGATTTTTATGTAAAGCACTTAATTACCATTGTGTATGAAATTTGGTATATAAATAAACTTGCCTTGCAATGAAGTTAAAAATATAAACAACTACATGTATGTTGATATGCTATATTTTTAGGACAAACATGCCTTCTAATATTTTCAATTGTTGCGTATACCGAGCTGCAGCAGACACATTTGTAAACGACTTTACTTGGACCCATTGTGCGAACTGTCTCTTTAATACCGCGTGGTTTACATATATGTTGCTGCTGATTGGGCTGACATTTTTGACACACCCACCAAACAAGAGAAAACGTATCTTAAACCTCGTTGCGCACCGTTTCCAGGAAACATGTCGTTCAACCCGGAAACCGTAGCAAAATGTTGCGCACCGGTTTGAGTTTGAACGTACCCCTGGTCACGCTTTACGTTTTTGAATCAATAAAAAGATCCGGCTCATACGAGTCGTTTGTTCGGGAATCGGACGCACTTTGTTTGGTCGCGCTTTAGGTTTTTGAATCACTAAAAAGAACTGGCTCGTACGAGTCATTTGTTCGGGGATCAAACTACACTGGTTGTGCTTTACATTTTTTAATCACTAAAAAGAACTGGCTCATACGAGTCATTTGTTCAGGAATTGAACTACACTGGTAGCATTTTACATTTTGAATCACTAAAAAAGAACCGGCTCACACAAGTCATTTGTTTGGGAATCAGACTACACTGGTCGCGTTTTACATTTTTGAATCACTAAAAAGAACTGGCTTATACGAGTCATTTGTTCGGGAATCGGACAACACTGGTTGCGCTTTACGTTTTTGAATCACTAAAAAGGACCGGCTCACACAAGTCATTTATTCAGGAATCGGACTAAACTGGTCGCGCTTTACATTTTTGAATCACTAAAAAGAACTGGCTCATATGTCATTTGTTCAGGAATCAAACTACACTGGTTGCACTTTACGTTTCTGAATCACTTAAAAGAACTGGCTTATACGAGTCATTTGTTCGGGAATCGGACTACATTGGTGTAACCGGTATTACTCGACCCATTCCAAGCGGGATTATAACTAGTGTCTCCAGCATGAGAGGCGGGCGTCTCCAGATCACCTCTTGAGGCCAGGGGAGTGAGGTTTAGGGTGTGTTCACACTTGGCATGTTTGGTTCAATTAAAATGAACCCTGGTGCGACTGCTCTGCTACTGCGGTTCATTTGAATAAGTGTAAACGCTGCCATCCGAACCCTGGTGCGCACCAAACAAGCGGACCGAGACAGCTGAAAAGATGGGTCTCGGTCAGCTTCCAAACAAACTCTGGTGCTGTTTGAATGATATACAGTATGAACGCAACACGGACCAAAGACATGTAAACAAACCAAAAACGGGACATGATGTAACAAGATGCAACCCTAAAAAGGACAGAATGCTCAAGCATACCTGTTTTTTCTCATCATAATCGCGATGTTGCCCATCACAATTCAGTACAGGAATCAGAACCATGTCTCCTTGCAGCAGATCTTCATTTGGGTGTGTGACGGAGGGATTCCTGCTGCTGTTTTGACTCCTTCACACATTTTATAAGCTCTTCATGAGTTCTCAGCTGGTCAAAATACCATCACATGTAGCTACGCACATACAATGAGCGCATTTAGCTCAGCACACAGCATTGTTTTGGATGTTCGGCAAGCACAAAATGTCATAAAAGCAAACCAGTTGGGTTGTGAACATATCCCTGTTCCTTTAGGTTTGGTATCTTTAGGTTTGATGTTAAAATGCCAATGTGAACGCTAAGTGGACCAGTCCAGGGCTAAATGTTTTTTTTGGTCGTTTGGTTGTTGCATATACCGAGCTGCAGCGGACACATTTGTAAACGAATTTACAAAGCTCAAACCGGTGCGCAACGTTTTGCTACGGTTTCCGGGTTGAACGACATGTTTCCTGGAAACGGTGTGCAACGGGGTTTGAGATACGTTTTCTCTTGTTTGGTGGGTGTGTCAAAAATGTCAGCCCAATCAGCAGCAACATGTATATAAACCACGCGGTATCAAAGAGACAGTTCGCACAATGGGCCCAAGTAAATTTGTTTACAAATGTGTCCGCTGCAGCTCGGTATACGCAACAACCAAACGACCAAAAAAAAACATTTAGTCCAAACGAACCAAGCGAACTGAACTACAAGTGTGAACACACCCATACTCACACAGCTCTAACTAACTGGCCTCCGTTACACTGGTCGCATGTTACGTTTTTTGAATCACTAAAAAGAACCAGTTCATATGAGTCATTTGTTTGGAAATCAGACCCTACTGGTCGTGTTGCTTGCATCTTGCAAGGACTTAACAGAAACACATTTCTACACGTGTACACTGCCTTTTTATTGCTTTGCATTCAATGCAAACTCACATTCACACCTAAGATTTTTAGAATAAAAAATAAGCTTTTAAAAAAGTTAAAAAGGAAAAAGCAGCTAAAATAATATTCTTTTAGCTGTGGCGCAGATTCAGCAAAGGGAGAATCGCCACTGTGATTCAAAGCCGGTGCAGCAAAAACAGGGCTGGTTTTGGATGATCGTCAATGGAGAATGATGCCTTTTGTGTCCAGATGGTGTAGTTATGACATCTACCAGCAGGGGCTTAATTCTAACCATAAGTAGTCGTATAACTTGTTCTGCACTGTTTGTGCTACAGTCATGAATGACTCGTAACTGTAACGTAAGGAACTCGGCATCAAGGTAGCCTATTTTGTATGGGCATGAAAAATGTAATCTAATTATTTTTAATGTCACTCAGCTGCCTTAGTTTTTCCACTGACGCTAACAAGCCATTTACTTAACTTTAAATATCTTATATTTTGCTTTTAAAGTGGTAAAATAATGATTCATCCTGTATAATAGCTTATAATAAGACACGACTCTGGCTTGCAGTTCCTGTGCTGACAGAATCAATGTTTAGTGCCCAAACAGCTCTGAAAACAAACAATAAGCAATCTAAAAGCCCACCCTCCTCCTCGGGTTCATTATTACTGCTGTTCCACGCTCATTTCGCTCTCGTGGCTCCTCTAGAGATGGAGGTATGAAATATCACATTTTTCCAGCATTTCTCCCTGAAGTGGCCCTGGCAAGCGTTCACACGGCATACATTTCTGCTTTCATATATTTCCCCCTCTCACCACTTTTAAAAAACAAATCCCCTCCCTCCCTCGCTGGGCTTTGATGTGTCTGCCGTGTTACCTGGGTTTGAAGAGCGTTAGCAGTTATGTAGAAGTTCTGTCGACTGTCAGTTTCTCTTATCTGTGAACACATGAATTGGGATGTAAAAAGGTGTATATCGTAAAAAATAGTTTTAATTGTGGGTTGTCACTGTGAAGTTAAAATTTTATATGAACGTATACGCCAAAACATGTCCAGGTTTCATCCCAAAAACAAAGGGAAAAAGCAAATAGCAGATTATATTTTTGCACAGAAAATTAGGATTATTTTCAGAAGCATGAGAAATCACACCTGTTTCTGTAACATCACTAAAGACCAACATGCTAACCAAGAAAACCAGCCAATCAGAAACACCCTCTGCTTCTGACTCATTTTGTGAGTTCTGGTTTGCTGACGCATTTTTAGTGGGCAGGGTTTTCGAGAGAGGTTTCCGTTTTCGATGACTTTAGCAAAATGGATGAAATCGCAAACAGAAATGTAAATATTGTAACATTACTTTCATGACAATTAATAACATTTCTCACCCCAAATTCTTATTACAGTAATGCAGACCTTTTTTTCCTAAATGTGATTATTTTCAATGATTCTCATAATTGCTGTAATTTTTTTTATTAAATCAGCAAATATTAAAGGTGACAAACACTACCATAATGTAAAAATGCTTGACAATATATATATATATATACATTATATTACCAAAAGTTTTGGGACGCCTGCCTTTACATGCACATGAACTTTAATGACATCCCATTCTTAATCCGTAGGGTTTAATATGGAGTTGTAGCTCTTAACAGCTTCAACTCTCTCTATCTTCAACCCTTTGTAGCTATAACAGCTTCAACTCTTCTGGGAAGGCTTTCCACAAGGTTTAGGAGTGTGTTTATGGGAATTTTTGACCATTCTTCTTGAAGCGCATTTTTGAGGTCAGGCACTGATGTTGGACGAGAAGGCCTGGCTCACAGTCTCCGGTCTAATTCATCCCAAAGGTGTTCTGTCGGGTTGAGGTCAGGACTCTGTGCAGGCCAGTCAAGTTCCTCCACACCAAACCTGCTCATCCATGTCTTTATGGACCTTGGGACCATCCCCAAACTGTTCCCACAAAGTTGGGAGCATGAAATTGTCCAACATGTCTTGGTATGCTGAAGCATTAAGAGTTCCTTTCACTGGAACTAAGGGGCCAAGCCTAACCCCTGAAAAACAACCCCACACCATAATCCCCCCTCCACCAAACTTTACACTTGGCACAATGCAGTCGGGCAAGTACCGTTCTCCTGGCAACCGCCAAACCCAGACTCGTCCATCGGATTGCCAGACAGAGAAGCGTGATTCATCACTCCAGAGAACACGTCTCTGCTCTAGAGTCCAGTGGTGGCGTGCTTTACACCACTGCATCCGACACGTTGCATTGCACTTGGTTATGTAAGGCTTGGATGCAGCTGCTCGGCCATGGAAACCCATTCCATGAAGCTCTCTACGCACTGTTCTTGAGCTAATCTGAAGGCCACACGAAGTTTGGAGGTCTGTAGCTATTGACTCTGCAGAAAGTTGGTGACTTCTGCGCACTGTGCGCCTCAGCATGTGCTGACCCCGCTCTGTGATTTTACGTGTTTTTTACAACTTTACGAGTTGCTGTTGTTCCCAATTGCTTCCACTTTGTTATAATACCACTAACAGTTGACCGTGGAATATTTAGTAGTGAGGAAATTTCACAAATGGACTTATTGCACAGGTGGCAACATATCACGGTACCACGCTTGAACTCGCTGAGCTCCTGAGAGCAACCCATTCTTTCACAAATGTTTGTAGAAGCGTCTGCATGCCTAGGTGCTTGATTTTATACACCTGTGGCCATGGAAGTGACTGGAACACCTGAACTCAATGATTTGGAGGGGTGTCCCCAATATTGACAATAAAGTGTATATATTAGCAATATTACACTTGTTGACGTGCGATATGGCTCTATATTAGCACGGCTGTAATTAGGCCATAGGCACGAGGCCATAACAGGTGTACTTATATATAGCCATATTGCATGACTTAGAGTGTAATATTGCTCATATATATTTATATGCTCATAGATAAAGCGTTTCTCGACATGAGCGATGAACGACCACTGACGGTCTGGAGCTCACGTCTCCGAAAAGGCCTAAACAAATTTTTAAACAGGTGCTATGTTTATATATAAATCACATATTTGAGGTCTAAACAACTACATTCTCACATAAAAACTCTTAAAACTACATTCCGTGACACACTAACAGTAGTATTTGTAAAATTATAGTAGGTTTGCTCCTCCACCATTGACGGTCGCTGTGAGAAATGCTCCCAGTATAGATCCGGCAGAAACAAGCAGAGTTATACAAATCGTGAAATGGTTTCCATGTGATATTAGTAGAATATTGCATGGCTGGAAAAGGCTACCAGCCAATCAGATTCGAGAACCAGAACTAGCATTTGGTATACTGGCAAATCTGATCAAGCTATTTAGATCACTTCTGAAACATTAGTCCTCTAAGCTCTAGATTTCTTCTGATACATGTAAGTTTACTACGGCCTTTATCTCATGAGAAACATCCAACCCATCCTACGGGAAAACGTAACTGTTTTACAAGGTAGTGATCTCGTATGACTTTGTACAATGTGAATCATACAAAAATGTATGATTTTCCAAGTTGTGCTCACTGTAGAGCCAAATGACGTCCAGCTCCCCCTCTCTGGACGTAACTGGTGGAGTCTGACCTACTCCAGCTCCACCTCTGTGGACCTAATGGTTGGAGTTATGTTTAGTGATAGGGTTAAGGGTAGGGTTAGTGTGTGTTTGAGCCCTCAAGCTCCACCCATTGGCTCTGCAGTGAGGAGCCTCTCAGATTTTTAGAAAAAAGTAAACATGTAGCCCCACCCCTAAACCTAACCACCACTGGGGTGTAAGCTGATCGTATGAGAATGTATGAGTGAGATTGTACGAATTAGCCACCAATTTCGCCAAAAAACGTAAAATAGTTATGAATTGCCATGAGGTTGTGTTGCAAACATCGTAGCAAAAGACTTTAGCAGTCTCCATTTGCTTTCCATTTAATTTTATTGCTGTCTAAGAGAAACAATAAAGATTTTGAGATTGGCAACACTAAAAACAACTTAATATATTTTTAAGAATAACAAGAATATCTTGCCAAGCACCACTCACATTTTCTCCAGAAAATGTAAAAAAAAATCTGGTCCATTTAGCCATTTAAGTTTCTGTCCTAACACATACTGAAAGTAACAGCCAGTTCAACCAGAATTATACCTTAGTCCTGATCATACAGTTTGTTTATTTAATGATTTTCAAACAGACATGTCTCTCACATTCGCCACGCTTTTATTATGATTGCTACACTATTCACGTTTCATATTATGTGTTATAATCATCATATCAGGACAGTTTTGAGATCCCCTGTGAAATGTAACAGGCCCATCATTTCGCATTAGCAGACATTTTAAACATGACTGTTCGTCGTTCGGCTTTAAATATGTTTGTGTTGATACTCAAGAGTTAATTATGACGGGCCTAGAGGCCGGTTTCGCTCAGGGCTGGCCATATGGATCGGGCATATGCTGCGTATATATAGAAAAGGGTGGCATGTTTAATTGATACAGTACCACGCTCCATAAACATCCACAGCGAGGGAGCTACAGGGAACTACATCAAACAATCAGTGTAGACTCAAACAAACCATCTTACTTTAAAGTGTGAAGGCAAACCAAGCGGAAGAGAGGGACTCATCTGTCTCTTTGTTTCACCTGACCCTGTTTCTCTGTCCATTACTTTTAGAAAAGCTGTTTGACATGAATAAAAGAGTATATTTTCATATATTATGATATGGAACACAGTAGTAAAGTTGCTCATACTTATGGTTAGTGATTTGAACAAACCCCAAACCTTCTTTGGAAACTAAATAAACATTAGGAGCCTGTTTCTACACATTCTGAAAGTGTAACAACCAGCTGAATTGGTTGAACCTTAGTTCTCGTTCTACAGTTTGTTTAGTTAAACGCTTTGACTTATGGATGTGTTGTGAGAGGAGAGAGCGAGCGAGAGAGAGAGAGAGCAAGAGCGTATGCAACCTTTCATTGCTGTGGATATGAATAGCTGGTGTTGCAGCCACATTTTGGTTAGCCAGTGTCTGGGATCTATTATAGTATCGTGTGTGCGCACACACACATCTTTGCGTCTGTTATTTTAGTGCTGCATGTATTTTTATAGGAGTGCATTTTAGAGACAGGTTTAATCCAGGGAATGTGTGCAGCAGAGTTTGCTCCAATCTCAACTACACTGAAATACAGTATATATATCTTTTTCCTGAGGACAACAGGAATTCTCCATGTCTGGGATGCTGGGAGTTTCTTCAGAGGTTAAGGGTCCTGTTATTAGACACATTAGATCATTTTAATATCTGAAATGTTTTTTTTTTCTAGCCAACAGTTCTAGACAACAGTGAGTGCTTAGGTAGATTAGGATGTGTGTGTGTGTGTGTGTGTGTGTGTGTGTGTGTGTATATATATATATATATGATGTAATATATCTTTTAAATTTCTTAACATGTTTATTAAATTATATATTTATTTACATATTTATAAAATATTTATATATGAAATATATTTAAATCCATCCATCCTAATTATTATATATGAAACATATTTACATCCATCCATCCATCCATCATAATTATATATATATATATATATGAAATATATTTACATCCATCCATCCATCCATCCATTTATCCATCATAATTATTATATAAATGAAATATATTTAAACCGTCCATCCATCCATCCATCCATCCATCCATCATAATTATTATGTGAATGAAATATATTTAAATCCATCCATCCATCATAATTATTATATATATGAAATATATTTAAATCCATACATCCATCTATCCTAATTATTATATATATGAAATAAATTTAAATCCATCCATCCTTCCTTCCTTCCTTCCTTCCTTCCTAATTATTATATATATGAAATAAATTTAAATCCATCCATCCATCCTAATTATTATATATTAAATATATTTATATCCATCCATCCATATATCCTAATTATACATATATGAAATACATTTAAATCCATCCATCCATCCAAATTATTATATATATGAAATATATTTAAATCCATCCATCCATATATCCTAATTATTTTATATATATATATATATATATATATATATATATATATATATATATATATATATATATATATATATGAAATAAATTTAAATCCCTCCATCCATCCATCATCAAGATTTTGCCAAGTAAGACATATTTTGTTGACCTTGGAACAACATTCCTGTCCAAAAATGTTGTCCTAACCCTATCCCTGTCCCTAAACCTAGCCCTACCCATAACTTATCCCTAAAATCAGAGGGAAATGATATGTGAATAACACTGATGTTGAAGCACCTAACTCTGTTTGTAAGCCTAAACTTGACAGAAACTGTAAACAAATCTGATTGGTTAATTGGATGTTGATCCAGGTACATGTTGTACTTGGTGAAATCACATTCACCATTTAGGTACATACATTTATGATGAAATATGTTATAAATATGAAATATATAAGGCCAACCAAAGTATGTGATTTTTTTGTATAAGTGTGGTTTCATTTGTTCTTACATGCTTTCATAAACTTGATAAATCATGGTTTGGTTATTAAAAACGTTTGTATGCAGTTTGCTCACAAACAATTGTGCATACACATGGTTAGTGAATGAGACCAAATGTCTTAAACTTTGCTCTTATTTGCCCAGAAACCAAAATCTGCAGTCAGCAGTCAGATTTCTTAATGTGAACTCATCAAATTCCACCAAGATCAAATGATTTGAGCTGCTATCCACATTAATTTTATATCTCTATATTATCACAGTGTCAGTGTGAGTCCCATTTGTGTCTATTTTATTCCTCTAGCTAATACTTCAGATCTCGGTTAAGTCTCATCAAGATCAACCCATGTGAGCCATAGATTTCCAAACTTTGTTTTTGTGCACTAGTAAATCACTTTTACTTTAAAATCAACTGGTAGAGACCTCTTGCCCCATAATGCCGCTGTGTGAACAGACTTTGTGATTTAATGTCGTCCCACTAATGGATAAACTGGAATGGGGGCTTATTCAGTTCCGCACACCCAGTCAGTGCACCTCCCAGCATACAAATGAACTGGGATGAATGGACACGACACTCTGAGAAAAAAAAACAACACCTTGGCGGTCGTGTCGGGAGAAAGAGTCGCTGTGTGAGAGGTTTGTGCTGAATAAGTCCCGGATATACTGGGAAGTCAGGAGGTGTGAACGGGAACCAGTTTGGAGAGTCTGGTCTGACTGTGCACAGCATGCAGAGCTGAACTGAGCTTAAGATGAAACCCGCTGATTACAGGCCGCACGAGTCCAGCGCTGCACATGTGCGGCATAAATGTGTTCAGTCACAAACTTTCAGAACAGATTTGACCCTTTCTGAAGAAAACCTTTCTGGTGTTTTGCACAAGTGAAAAGAGTCTGATTATCTGGTCTTTACATATTTTGGAAACATTTCACAATAAGGTCTCATTTGTTAACATTAGTTAATTTATTAACTAACATGAACTAACAATGAGTAATACATTTGTTACAGTATTTGTTCATCTTTGTTAATGTTAGCTAATAAAAATCCAGCTGTTCATTGTTTGTTCATGTTAGCTCTAATGTTAAAAAAATAGAACTTTTGATTTTAATAATGTATTAGTAAATGCTTAACATTAACAAAGATTAATAAATGCTGTAGAAGGGCAGTTCATTATTAGTTCATGTTAACTAAAGTAGTTATATATTTTTATTATAGGCCTATATAAATATATATGTAATATATGGGATGAGTGCATATATATATATATATATATTCTGGGAAGGCTTTCCACAAGGTTTAGGAGTGTGTTTATGGGAATTTTTGACCATTCTTCTAGAAGAGCATTTGTGAGGTCTGGCACTGATGTTGGATGAGAAGGCCTCGCTCACAGTCTCCGCTCTAATTCATCCCAAAGGTGTTCTATCGGGTTGAGGTCAGGACTCTGTGCAGGCCAGTCAAGTTCCTCCACACCAAACTCGCTCATCCATGTCTTTATGGACCTTGCTTTGTGCACTGGTGCGCAGTCATGTTGGAACAGGAAGGGGCCATCCTCAAATTTTAATGTTGGGAGCATGAAATTGTCCAAAATGTCTTGGTATGCTGAAGCATTAAGAGTTCCTTTCACTGGAACTAAGGGGCCAAGCCCAACCCCTGAAAAACAACCCCACACCATAATCCCCCCTCCACCAAACTTTACACTTGGCACAATGCAGTCAGACAAGTACTGTTCTCCTGGCAACCGCCAAACCCAGACTCGTCCATCGGATTGCCAGACAGAGAAGCGTGATTTGTCACTCCAGAGAACACGTCTCTGCTCTAGAGTCCAGTGGTGGCGTGCTTTACACGACTCTGCAGAAAGTTGGCGAATTCTTCACTTCTGCTGACCCCGCTCTGTGGTTATACGTGGCCTACCACTTCGTGGCGGAGTTGCTGTTGTTCCCAATTGCTTCCACTTTGTTATAATACCACTGACAGTTGACCGTGGAATATTTAGTAGTGAGGAAATTTCACGAATGGACTTATTGCACAGGTGGCAACCTATCACGGTACCACGCTTGAATTCACTGAGCTCCTGAGAGCGACCCATTCTTTCACAAATGTTTGTAGAAGCGTCTGCATGCCTAGGTGCTTGATTTTATACACCTGTGGCCATGGAAGTGATTGGAACACCTGAATTCAATGATTTGGAGGAGTGTCCCAATACTTTTGGCAATATAGTATATAATATATATATATATATATATATATACACACACACACACACACACATATATATATACATATATATGTTTGTGCTTAAAATTTAATATATAGATTTTATGTATTTTTTTATATTTATGTATCTATTATATTTATTTCAAAAACTAAATATATAAATATGAGTTGTATTTTTAAAAATATTTATGTAATGATTTATTTATAATTTCCATTTTTGTTAGTGTCGAAATGTTGATTTCCCTAAAAAGACAGAAATGCCTTTATGTTGAAAAGTCTTATGTCATTGGACAACCTTTAAGTTCCACAATTTAGTTTATTTTCTATTTTTTTTTTTAAATTAAAACTATCTATGATTTGTGTTTTAAGAACCCAGAAACCAAAACACTGATCTGAAGAACTTTTTGAACATCCAAAGAACCATATAGCAGCTCAAGAAACTAAGAGTGAAGGGTAAAAAATATTACTACAGTACTGCGATTATAATGCTGATGACTTATATATGTTATAATATGTTTCAGGCCACCGAACCGTTTTTGGTGAATGAAGACCCGTCCAGAGGTCCTGGGATACCAGAGTGCTTCGTCGTGTCTGATTCCTACAGGGTACGTCTCCATATTACTCCATTATTCCTCCAGCATTGTTATTGATGTTGTGGAGTCAAAAATATAACCTTGATTATTATTTCCATATGCACATATGCATATGCAGTAAAAAATCCTGCAGAAAGTAAGTCTCATAATTTTACCGGAGCTCTGTTTTCTTGTGGGAAATGAAAATTATAACCTGCATACTTCTATAAAATGAGAAGTATACATGAGGGTAAGACTGCAAGGAAGGGAGGGCAAAGAAAAAATACTGCAAAGCAGAAAGAAGTGCTTTTAAAATTCCACCCAGCGAGCGAGCTGGATTTACAGCGATGGGAGTGAAATAAAATGGTCATAAAAACAGAAGGGCGGGACGGAGAGATGGAGAGATGCGAAGGGGAGTCTGTGGATGACTGAAAATGAGACTGTTAATGAGCTGGGAGCCGGTTTTCTATTCCTCGTTTCCAGCGGATCGCTTTTGCCAACGTTTCGGGGGGGAAAATCTGGGTTGCTCCAGCGTCTCAGAAAGCAGGCATTCGCAGAAATGGAGGGAAAATGATGAAACGTGATTGGCTGACAGTACAGAAGGGGCTGAGGTGTAAAATATAGCCGTGTTGGATATCAGGAATGTGTCAGACTATATCGTCCTTCAGATTAATTTAGAGGAAAAAGGAGGGCTTGGCTATATTTTGTGCTGATTTTTATAGCAGTATGTTTTTCTATTTTTATTTTGTGTAGAAAGCAGGAGCAGTTCGTTGCTCACACTAAAACAACAGCTAAAAGTTTTGTCTTGATGTTTTAGTAGCTGATGAATCTCAACTGGTGGGTTGTGATCCAAAAATGGGCCTCAGTTCTGATAGAGTCTCGGACAGCAGAGAAAAAACATGCTAAATGCAAACAATTAAATGCTGTTTAACCATATCATCATGCATGGTTATGATAGCAAAATTAATAGCCGTATCAATATAAGGGAAAAGAAAACCATATCTATCTTTTGTTGTTGATGTCCAGTTGAAAACCACTGAACTTGACCATGTTTAACGCTGAGAACAAAATACCCAGGCAATATATCAATGAAAAATCAAGCTTTTACTTGCAGTTTAACAGTTTTGTTCTTGTAGCTCAACTGCACTGTTTGAAGAAAATCTTCTATAGAACCTTTTAGGAGTTCTCATCACTTTGTGGATTTAGTTAATTAAATTTCCATTTTGTTTTAATTCATTTCTAATTTCAATTACATTTTATGAATTAATTTAATTTAACTTAATTTAAAAAATGTAAGATTCAAGAAGATCCATCCATCCATCCTATATAGAACCCCATTGAATCTTTTTTTTTTCTTAGACTCTTAAAATAAAGGTTCTTTACTGACATTGATGGTTCCATTAAGAACCTTTAACATCCATGCCCAGTAAAAAAATATGGAAGCTTGTTTCCGCCACGGAATAAAACAATTTAAAAGATAATTGCGAATTTTTATCTCACAATTCTGACTTTTTTTTCCTCAGAATTGCAAGATATAAACTTGTGATTGCAAGTTACAGTTGCCAGATATAAACTCGAGTTTATATCTCGCAATTGCAGAACGTTTCTGTACTATATATACGGTGAATAACTGTAATAGATCTAGCCATTTTTGGAAGTGAAAAAGAACAAGTCATTGTATAATTTACAGTGAAAAAACGTAAATTGACAGTCCTAGAATTCCCTGCAAGACACTTCACATTTGATGTATTTTCGTTGAAATAACTGTTTTTTATTCGTTTTTTTTTAACCAGTTATGTACATTAGGGTATATGTTACATCTGATGTTTTTAAATGAATGTTTATTGCATTTTTTATTGTCATGTGTGGTACTATGATGGTGTTTAGTGTTTGGGCCCTATTTTAACGATCTGAGCGCATGGTCTGAAGCGCATGGCGCAGGTGCACTTAGGGCGTGTCCGAATCCACTTTTACCACGATGGAAACGATGGAAAAAATGGTCGGCACGCCAGGCGCATGGTCCAAAAGGGTTGTCCCTAGTCTCTAAATGAGTCATGGGTGTGTTTTGGGTGTAACGTGCAGTAAACCAATCAGAGTCTCATCTCCCATTCCCTTTAAAAGCCAGTTGCACTCGCACCATGGTGGATTCGCTATTTACATGGCAGAATTTGCGAGCGGAAAGACTGAACGCTTCTTCAGAGAGGAATCCTTTTATTTTTAATATTTAAAAATGTTTGTGTGCTGCTGCGCGTCCCTCTGTGTGTAATAAGCAGAGTGTACGTGCGCTGTGGACTCGCCTATAGGCGCATATTACTAATACACTCTTTAAATAACACAAAAAATACTGCGCCATTGACTTTAGGCCAGGTTTTTGTTGGTCAATGGCACAGTCGTTTTCAGTTCCTCAAAATAGCAGCACCCCAACAATGCGCCTGAACACACCTCGTTTTCAGACCAGCACGATCATGGGCGAACAGATGGGTGTGAGTGCATTTGCTATTTAAACAACGTTGCGCTAGACGTGAAAATGATAACTGCGTCGGGCTGAAACTAGCAAAAAACACTTGCGGTGCGCCTATTTCAGTTAATGAAATATGTTTTTTTCCTGTAAATTTAAGTTAAATCTGTAAAACCTAAAATGTTGCTACCATATAAATTTCTGGCAAACTCTGCGGCTGACATTTTTTACCGTAAATTTAACAGATTTTTTTTTTTTTTTACAGTGTGGAACCTTTCCACACTCTTAAAAATAAACAACCTTATGGAATGGAAAGGTTCTATGGATGTTTAAGGTTCTTCATGGAACCATCAATGCCAATAAAGAACCTTTTTTTTTAGTTAAAAAAAAAGTTCTTTAGATGTTTAAAATGTTATTTACACTTCAAGAACTGTTCGCTGAAAGTTTCTTTGGGGAACCAAAAAGTATTCTTCTATGGCATGATTTGGAAATCATTTTTTAGATCTAATGCTCTATGTAAAAGATATCCAGCAGCTCTTGATTTACTCCCAGAGTGTGGTTCTGTCATGTGTTAGTTTAGTCTTGTACCCACTCAAACCACTAAATGTGGGGCACATCTTGAGAGGTGGTACATGAGTTATCATGTTGTGTTTGCCATTTCTTTGGTTTGGAGAAACCTCCTCTCCTCTCACCACTGCAGGGCTTTGAACTGGTTTTGTGGCGTTTGTTACAAATCAGTTCAGGATCTTGGGGTGGAAAAGACTAGGATATTCCCTTCATTTTACATCCACCTGCTTTTATGCACTTCAGCAGTTTAGTAGTTCCAAAAAGACCAAAAATATTTGGTAACACGAGGTGTCTGTGGGTAGCTGACATGAAAATTGTCCTGCAATGTGACATGCTATACTGCATCAGTACATCAACTGTTTTACATTTTTGTGTACTTATTGTACATAGTTTTATATATTTTGTGGTAACACTTTACAATATGGTTTTATTTGTTAATATTAGTTAACTACATGAACTAACAATTAAAATAATTCTAAAGCATTTATTAATAATGTTATTTTCAACAATTACTAATACATTAATTCTAGTTAATGCTTTAACTAATGGGACCTTATATAAGTGCCTTATTTCATATTTATTTTAAAATGTTCTTATCTATCTATCTATCTATCTATCTGTCTGTCTAATGTTATACCTTAACTTAACTTACATAACTTTAAATGTACTTTATTTAAATTACCTGGTGTTATTAAAGTCAAAGATATGATTTAATATGGCTGAATCAATCTGAATCAATCAAATTAGAATCACAAATATGACATATAATAACAAAATACATTTTTAAGGGACAGATCATGTGGAAATAATTCCTTTAACAATTGCACATTTTCTCTTTTTACATTATATGATGATTAACAGATTTATTTACATTAAAATCATATTAGAAATAACATGAACATGCCAAACATGCTTGACAGTAAAAAAGTGAAAACGAGTAAAGAATACGTTTCTCTCATAGAAATCTAAACATTTTAACCTAAAATGTTCAGCTTAAGTGATTATAGGTGGTTCACAAATAACAGGTCAAAGGTCACATGAGGTAACTAGTGAGTTGCGATGATGATTCACGCAGGTATGTGTTTCCTGTGTGGTCGTCCAGAGCACTTTCCTCTCTTCACTCCCCCGGCTTCCTCCCTTCTGCAGTTCACTTTCCCTCTCTTCCCTGGATCCCTTGGCAGAGGGCTGTAATTGGCCACACAGAGCCGAGTTCTCTCTTTGTTTCCCCTGCAGTGGCTTGCGGTGGAACTGCACAGGCAGCAGGGCCTCATAAATCTCCAGGCCTCCGGTGGCACATCCAGCCTTCAGCTCCGGTTCTGCTCAATGACTTCACCCCCACCAAAAATCCCCACCCAGGGACGCGCTCCAAAACTTTATACCTTCACTCGCCGCCTGCTCTTCCCTTAATGTTCACTCCTTTCATGTTTTTGCATGGCACATTCATTTAGAAGTTTGAAAAAGGACAGGCGTGCCGTCACTAGTGTTTGCGTGTTGTAGTCCAAATGATTTTCTGTGCCTTTTACAGCTAATACAATACATTTGCATTTGACAGTCATTTACAGACATAAATACATATATTTACTGTTTTTATGATTTAATTTGCAAAACAAAAAAGACAGAAACACACAAAAAAATAGCATTTTTTCATGTTTTTGTTTACTTGCACAAAGTCTGCGAGCCATTGCAAAAACAAATAGTGTCATAGAGACCTGCAAATAACAGTAACACCTTCAATTATTCATACATTACATGTTCCCGTATTTAATATCTTCATATATGTATTTGAAAATATTACTCAAGATAGAAAAATATGCAGCAGTTTAGTAAACTATATTGGTTTCTAGGTAAAGAAAAGCATTATCTAGAATTTTAATTGGGCTGACATTTGTATGTTTTCAAGATGGCTTTAAGTTATGGCGTTTTTTTTTTTTTTTTGTTTTTTTTTAAGTTTTCAAATCTTAGACTTCAGAGTCAGATTGTGGACTACACAACCATATATATATATACACACACACACTGTACAAACAATTTAGTTTTGTAATTATAATATGTATTATGTATATTTAAATCTATTATACATTTAATTTCATATTTATGTCAATATTTTTAATTTAATAAACGTAATATTTTATAATTATTATAATATGTATTACATAATTTGTTTTATATATTAATATAATTAATTGATAAATATAGTAATATATTATATTTTTTAAATTTATCCTATATTTAATTACATTTGTATGTGAAATATATATTTTTTTATAATTATAATACATATTACATAATTTGTATGTATGTATATATATATATATATATATATATATACATACATGTGTTATATGTTATATTTATTTATTTATTTATTTATTTATAATTATAATATATTTTTAATATGACTGAATCAACCTGACCAAATTAGGACCACTAACAAAATACATTTTTAAGGGACAGATCATGAAGAGATAATTCCTTTAACAATTGCACATTTTCTCTTTTTACATTATATGATGATTAACATTTATTTACATTAAAATAGTATTAGAAATATCATAAACATTTGAAACATTCTTTACAGATCAGTAGTACACTGTATGTGTCCATTAAAATATGACTATTGCTTATTTGCAAATGTATGTAGCATCATGACATTTCTAGCATGATTTCAACGTAAATGAGCATTATATAGCCTAACGTAAGAATGTACTCAGGCTGATTCAAGCATTTGACCAGAAAATGTAGACGTTACCACGTTTTTACTTTACTTTACTATGCTAATCTTACCCTGTAGAGCTCACGTGTGATAGTCTCCACACATGTATTTAAAACTCAAATCACACACTATCGGTCAGGCTGATAAGACGTTTGTTCAGTCAGAGAGAGAAAGAGCGAGAGAGCGAGAGAGCGAGAGCGAGAGCGAGAGCGAGAGAGAGCGAGCGAGAGAGAGAGAGAGAGAGAGAGAGCGAGAGAGAGAGCGAGAGAGAGCGAGCGAGAGAGAGAGAGAGAGAGAGCGAGAGAGAGAGAGCGAGAGAGAGAGAGCGAGAGAGAGAGAGCGAGAGAGAGAGAGAGAGAGAGAGAGAGAGAGAGAGAGAGAGAGAGAGAGAGAGAGAGAGAGAGACGCATAGTGGAAGAGGGAGGGAGAGAAAGTTTTCCTCCTCGCAAAAACTTTGTGCAAGCTTTCACTTTCAGCCGCTTTAGGCGGAGTTACAGCAGCGTGCAGTGAGCGAGAGCGGGACGGCAATGCCACTTCCATCCCGCCTCAGTAACGCATCTCACATATAAGCATGTACTCTCCATACTGCCTCACACAGGTAAAGCATTCCTTATTCTTCTGCTTGATTGATTCGCGTACGTGTCTGTCAGCTGTTCCCCTCGACTTCGGGAGTGTTTCAGTTGTACTAGCGCGCGGGATCGTCAGCGCTTTTGGTGGCACGTCTCCAGCTGACCTTCTTTACGCGTTTTCAACGCGCGCGTGGTTTGGGCAGAAAATGGCGCTTCGCTGGAAATCTATTTAATATAAAAGGAGCGCAGAGGAGGTGGAGTGGATATGCAAAGATAGACTTGAACTGCGAGTTTAGCGCTTCGTGTCATTTTTTTTCTCTCTCGCTTCGTCCCACTCTGCATATCTTCACTTGGAGAGATTGTAAGACGCGCGCGGGTTTTGGAAAGTCCTGTGTTTGACGTTGTTGCTGTAAGAGTTTAACTTAATCGGTTCGCCCTTTTTTTTTTGTTTTTTGGGAAATGTCAAAGGTCGCCAGCATTGCCCCAAAATACCAGTTTGCCAACTTTTCTTATCTGAACTGCACATTCTGTGCCTTTTATATGCATGGTTTGTTTGGGATTGTGAAATTAGGGAAGTATGACTGGAGATATTTTTGAGGTTGTTACTTGATTTAAATGCAAAATCTGTATAATTTCTAATGTACATCTGAAACCTTTTTTATCGTTTATACATGAGTTATAGTTTCTTGAGGTGTTTACAAACTTATAAGAATTGCAAATGTATGCCTAACTACATTAATTCATGTTTAAATACATTTCATGAGAAATTATTTGCAGTAATTTATTAGTTTATGTAATTTTATATTCAGAATATAATGCGTTTTTGACTATTCTTATTTTAAATTGAACAACAGCAGAGTAAGTCACGTATTAATTGTTATGTGTTTTGTATTGTTTTTGGATGTATTTTATGTGCAAGAGCCTTTTTCCACATTTCGTGGTGAAGTCAACTGTTACAGGGTCACTTTTTCTCTAGCATTCTGCCATAAACTACTTTAAGATATCAGACTTTTACAAATTTATGTGAAATGTGATTATTTGATACTTTTCTGTTTCTATATATATATGTACATCAAAGAGCGTTTGCATACAGTTTCAGTTGAAATGTTTGCCATGCAATCAAATGCCATTACTATTTTTGTTGTTGTTGTTTTTTTGCATTCATATGGCATGTTTTATATATATATATATATATATACACACACATACATACACACATACATACATACATTCACTCACACACACACACACACACACACACACTAAAAACACAACAGCTTTTCATATTTGTCACTTCAATCAGAAACAAAGAGACATTCTCATCCATTACGTCTGCTTCTAAACTCACAATCGCACATCATAGTGCGGAGCTGAACAGGGCTGACAGTGATTTTCCCTAATTTCTAGAGATTCTTTGTCTTTTGGAATATAGGTGGCTCTAATTCACGACGGTTCCTCAAAGTTTTCCTGCGCAAGTTAGTGCTGTCTCTCTGTCATACAGTGCAGTTGTTTATATTTCTGCCATGGCGGACAGTTGGCTTGCGTTGCGTGTGTCATGTGTAATTCATTCCTTAGTTTTACAGTGGTTCTATTAAAACAATTTTAACTTCCATGCCCCTACCGCATGCTTGCAGAACCAGGGAACGTGTGTTTTTCTTTTGGGCATGCAAGCAGCGGCCTGTTTCCCATTTAAAATACAATAGTTACTGTGCGCAGCCCTGTTCCTTAATTGATTGAAGTGGTGCAGTTTGAACAAGGAATTCTGTTATTTAATAAACGTCTTGAGTCTAAAAAAGGACTGCATTTATGCTTCTTTATAATGTTTATGGCCATATATCAGCATTCTTTTTAGTGTAAATGTATGTTTATGTATGACTTGATATGTGCATATTACTGTAAGTGTAGTGTGGGTGTTTTTTTTTTAGTAAGCAGACTGCAACAGATTTATCTCTTGGGTCTGAAATCTACATATTTTCCTGTTTGTATTGCACTGAATCATACCTATGTCTGCTCCAGAGAAAACAACGTCAGTGGGTCAATCGCAACTGGAAAGGCAAATATGCCATATTATTATATTATTGGATGACTTCAAGCTTTTATTGGCTTTAGAGCTGAGATAGTGCTGTATAAGGTTTAATCTATCTATCTATCGTTCTATCGTTCTATATATCGTTCTTTGTTTTTTGTTGTTGTTGCATTAATTAACAGAACCTGAAGCAAAATATATTGCATCAGCTGTATATTTAAATAAATAATCACTGTTTTATTCAATTTAAAGGAGGTTTTGGATATGGAGAGTCCTTGCGCTTCAAGGGGAAAGAGAGCAGGTTGCATATATATTGCTCTTGGATTTCGACGCTTTGTGTCTGATGAATACATTTACATTTTGGCTTGCTTTTTGGCTGTTAAAAATGAAAATGAAGGTCATTCATGATATTAAATGTAAATTAAAAAGGTTATATGAGTTACTTTTCTCCAGTGAACAACTTGAACGTGAGGAGTTTTGGGAATTGTGCGTATTGCGGCATATAGAGGAGCGTGTTTTAAACCAATGTCAGATGTGGATGTTGGTCAAGGTCTGAAATTGAATATAATTTATTTAATGTAAATAATTCCTTTGCAGAAAGTAAAATTTAGTTTATTGCTGTGGAAAAAGTGCTTTCCATTTACATTTTACTGCGTAAACATTTAAAATACTTTCAAGGGAGCCATTTAACGGAAAAAAAATTAAAGAAATTTATAATTTTTTTTTCTTTTCTTTTTTCTTTTTTAATTTAAATGACCATAATGTCACCAAATGAGTTCCCTCCTATTTAGTAAAGAAATGTTACCGGCCATTGAAGGTCATTCTGAATGAAATGCATTTGTTTCATGCCAAAAATGAGGGTCGACATCAAAAATTATATCTAATTATGTACTTGTGTTTTGTATAATTAAAAAGAGTGTGTGTGTGTGAGAGAGAGAGAGATTATCACATACAGCTGAAGGGCCACACCTGCCTTTTTTAAGCCTGGCTGGATGTGCAGCTCACACTCAGTCATTAACACTCGTGAAGATTTCAAATACTGAATTCAGAAACATTCAACTAAAGTCAAGAGTATGTCTGTACCCCAGATAGAGTTTATTTATTGATTTATTTAAATACGTATAGATTTGGGAACTCACATTTCTGTTAACTGGCCAGTCAGCATCAAACATTTTCAGCCAATACCAAATAAAAATCCAAATCGAGCTAAGTACCGATTTGGACATTTTTAAATTATTTTATTAGAATATATTTTTGAAAGCATGATTTGAGGAAAATCTGAATATATAGTTACTTATTTTAGACCAGAGTGCAAAATTCACTTTTAATCAACACCAGCCAGGTGTGACTTTTGTGAATCCTGTGGATTTGATTTGCAGCCATTTTTTATGACTGTTACGCATCTTACCGCAACCGGATCTGAATTTCACAGAGCCGAGGAGAAACCTTTTGTATCTCGCTTCAGAAAACTTTAATCAGCTGCGAGGAATATCTCTGCATATTCGGCCAAATAAAAATCTTGTCTGAGATGGATGAGGCCGTTCGGCCATGACAGGCTTAACTTTCTCCCCAAACCTGACTTAGTCACTCTAGACTAGAGTCACTTTAGATTCTCCGGTATCGCTCGCTCCCCAGGCCTGGAAAATGAGTTGGAACAGCTGCTCTCGGGATTAAAATCTGATGGAGCCGCTGTCTGAATCAAGACAGTTCTTTGATATTTCAGACTTTAATACTTTCATCATCTTTCACTCACATGCAACTGTGTCTTTAAGCTTGAATTCTTTCTTGTTCGTTCATTCTTGTCCTCCTTTTTCCTAATTCTAAAGCTCAAGTGGTTTTATCACAGGATTAGGGAGCGTTCGCAGGACCATGGCTGGTTGTCTTGTACAATCTACCCGTTTCTTAGCCTTTCTAAGTCACCAGTGGCAGAATCACACTTACAAAAAAGTATTAACATGTTTTTGTGGACATTTTACCATAGTAACAGCTTGTTTTTTTATGGCAAAAGTCTGCACATCCAACCCAAGTGCAGGGCACAATGCAAAAAACAAAAAAACAAAACAAAAACAAACAAAAAGTGCATATTTGCTTTTTGGAGAAACTATGTAAATGAAGATGATAATCATTTAGTACGCTGGTATTATCATCTGAACACCACACACACACACTACTGGTCAGAAGTTTGGAATATAAAACAATATTACTGTTTTTTACATTTTTATTGTATTTAAAATAATTTTTATTGTATGATCAAATAAATACAGACTTGGCGAGCATAATTATATATACAAATATTAATTATATTTTTTTATATAATTTAATATATACTTGTAGCTTTATGCTCACCAAGCTGCAAGCATATATTAAATTATGTATAAAATATAATGAATTAATTGAAAACAAAACACACATTTTTTTCAATTAATTAATTATATTTTATAAATAATTTTATATATACCGGTACTTTCCATATATTTATATAGCTAGAAAGTTTTTATTTTGAAGTGTGTGTATTTTAGGTGATGTTTCTTGTCACCTTTTCTTTGAAATTGTTCACATTTTTTATCACCCTTTTGCCTTCTCTAGTTCATTTTCAATTATCCTGCTGTTTGAAATGAATTTTTAAAAGTGCACATTTTCTGTAAAGCATCTGAATTAATATAAAAAACACTGAATGTTTTATAATTTTGCAAGAATTTGTATATTTTGTCATTTCATTCAAATAGTTTTGGATCAGTAATAGTGTTTCGCACCACATGACCCTTGGTTAGAAGTGATTTTCACTTATGAATATTGTTTTATTGATAAATAGGACCACATCACATGTTGCGGTTTGATGATCAAAGATTTTGTTCCTGATGAAATTGGGAGCACGGGAGCGACTTTTGAAGAGGACAACTAGTTGATCTTATGTTTCACTTCAGACAGCCGTGACGGTATTGTGCGCTCATGTGATAGGCAGTCTGCCGGTGAAACCGGAGTCTCGCGTTTGTCCAAATGGTGTCCAGTGGCATTGAGTCGAGCTGGTTTCATGGCACGGAGACGGAGAGAGGGATGGTTACAATGCCAGACGGGCACAGGGACACTCTGTTCCTTTTACTTATTCATTCTCACGGGGTGTCAGCCGCGTCCCCTAGCCGACTGTCAAAGCTCCCGTTCACCTGCCGTACGGTCAACAATAATAAAACACCACAAACAAAGACATTCCATAGCGGTGTTCAGAGACTACAGGATCATATCGTATTTATTTCCCTGAACTGCACTTACAGAGACTTTTTTTTCCCACTAATTTAGTTTCTCATGACACTCGCTTTGTTACTTAGTCCTTTTTTTAACTGAATAGTTTTCAATTTTGCCATTTACTCCTGTCATTCCAAACACAAAATGAGGAGTTTAGCAGAATGTTTTAGCTTCTCTTTTTTAAAAAATATGAATGGAGGCTGTCAAAAAAAGGCAAAAACAGCATCATTAAAGTAGCCATCCACTCAAAAGAAAAGGTCTAAATGTAAGATTTATGTATTTGAATTGCATATAAATTAGATATTTTTTAACATAAAATAATAAACTTAATGCGATGCATATTTGTCAACGATTATACATATATGAAACTGGTAAGAAACAAGCAAGGTGTTTCTATATTCCTAGTCTTCTGAAGTCGTCTAATAGATTTGTGTGAGCATCGAACTGATATTTAAGGCATTATTTGCTGAAAATCTTCGATGCAAAATCTTCAAATGCAAATGCGATTTAGGAGCTGTGGTAGAAGGGAACATTTTCAGCAAATACATGTACATTTCGATTGGTTCCTCACACAAATCTATCACATGACTTGGAATATAGTCATATGGACTAATGTTATGGTGCTTAGTTGTCATTTTGGCACCTGTGCATATGAACTTTTCCTCATTTGTCTTTCACAGAAGAAAGAAAATCATGCAGGGTTGGAGGATATGAATGATACCATCCAGTGCTGTAACTACATACTACACAGACGGGGAAACATTCATCCTATTTCTCAGAATAGCAGTCCATGCATATGGGTTTATGACCAGTTCTTAAGCTTTTACATTTGGTCCAATATTTTTAGTTTAGCTTACTTAGTTTTTGAACACCTGTAAATATGGATGGTCATTAATATATTTGGGATTTTGAGATCATAAATCCAATAAAATGGATATTCAATAAATGCCCTTTTTGCCCTGGGAAGTTTTAGTTTTGCATAATACAGTTTGTTAGGGAGAGGGAGTCGAACCCTTTTATTCCAATAAAGTCAAGGAAAATGTGATTTTTCTTTATAATACCCCTATAAGGTTATTACCACTTATCATATACCCTCTCAACTAGGGTTAGGTATCGTTTGAATTTTAACGATTCATATTCTGTTTATGCTTATCAATTCTGATTCTTAACTATTCCTAATTCCGATTCCAATAAGGTAAAAAAAAACAACAACTTTTTTTTCCTCAACAGGCTAAAGAACACTTTGCCATATTTTAAAAATACTACAGCAAAAACAACTAGCCTAACTAATATCAAGCATTATTAAAGACAAGTAAACATTCAGTAATTAAAAAAGAACAAATAAACAGATTAGCAATCGCACAAATAGATACAACTGAACAAAGATATGATTGAAATAAACAGTGTTTTAAGATTTTCAGGTTTCAGGTACAGAAACTGTAATCAAATGTAAAATAACACTGCACTTTATTAATAAAATATAGATTACAAATATAGTTAGAGACGTTATTCAGTCAAGAACAGCGAGTGAATTTTCTCTGTCTTTTGGTGTTAGATTAACGGCAGCAGGAATATTAGGCTGCTGTCACTTTAAGAGCTGCACGGATCCAATATATTGTTATACATGCGTTTTCTTTCTCAACTGTTTACATTCACTTAAGACAAAACCAACTGTTTACAAGGATAATTTGACATATTTTTGTGTGTATTTGTCCATTCAAGTGCAAAAGAACACAGTTCAGTATCGCGCAGTATAAAGTATGAGAGGCGGCTTTCTGTGCACACGTCATTTTGGATGAAAACAGAAAGCAGCGTGTAAGTCTTCTTGTGCTTGAATGGTTTAAAATCACATTAAAATCACTTTTTCCGTGCACGTACTTTGGATGTGTGTGCAGCACAGAAAAGAGTGCGTGAGTATTCTTGCATTCGAGTGTTAAAATGCACACAAAGGAATCAATAAGAGGAATCGAATTTTTAATTTTATAACAAGTATCCGATTCCAGAATTGGAATCAATTTTCAATTCCCAACCCTACTCCCAACTCAGTTTTCCTCACCTTTTTCCACAAAAAGACCCTTCAAATGAACATGTCAAGGTTGAGACAAACACCAGAGGAAATTTTCAGTCCATAGTGGACATAATAAATGTGTCAAGGAGCTGTTTTATTCTGCTGTTCACTATATCAGGTGGTGGGAAACACAAAGCCGGCCTGAATCAGATGCATGTTGGCATGGAAGAAGCCAGCCTAGAATAAAGTACCTAGTTTTTATCTTAAGCTTTAATGCAGAAAGGCCCAAACCAATCGGCTCTCATCTACTATCTGCACAGCTGTCCCAGTATCCGTGGAGAATGGATTCCTACTGCCATTGCCATGGGAGTCTCCAGCCAAAAGAATAGGAGGATATCCAGTGTGTGTGTGTGTGTGTGTGTGTGTGTGTGTGTGTGTGTGTGTGTGTGTGTCCTCCTCCCTTCCCCTTCGCTCATGTCACTCCTGGCATGGATTAGGCCTTGGCAGTGGCCTGGCAGTGCCCGTAGCTCCGCTGCGGCTCTGTGCTTGCTGATATGTTGTGCTGTTTCTATGGTAATGGAACACACACTCGAACGCAAATTACATAATTTAGCTCGCATATACATAAGCCGTGAAATGTAGGTTTTTGTACGGTCGGCTAACGGAGCTGATCAAAACCATCTTTGTGAAAACAGAGCAGGCCTCAGTCCTTCAAACAGGAAGAAATGGTTCCCATAGCAGCTGTTTGAGGGCTTGGCATAAAGATGGACCGATAGACATCATAGCAATCGTGCATTGTACATCAGATCCGTTTGCCCTGAATGCATCCCTCAACCATCGGGTTTTCTCTATACTCTTAAAATAATAAATAATTCTTTATTGGCATCTGTGGTTCCATCCATGGAACCTTTCCATTGAACAAAAGGTTCTTTATAATGGAAAAAGGTTCTTTAGATTTTGAAAAAAAGTGTTTTATAAACCAAAAATGGTTCTTCTATGGCATCCCTGTGAAACCCCCCTTGCGGAGCCTTCATTATTTTTTAAGGGTGTAGGATGGTGTGCTTTTAGGACTGCTCTGTGAGGAGTTTGCTGGATTTATGGGTGGGGATGGTTGCGTCGGATGGCTATGCCAGTGCTGGCACGGGTTGGGTTCGCGGTGTTGCTAGGCAAATTTTCCGACTCTGGCATTGTGCTCCGATAGTTCCATCTCTGTCTGAGCAGATCAGTTTCTCTTTGTTTTACTTTGTTTTTGTTTAAGTGCCACTCCACGACGGACCACAGCGGGACTGATCAAACACCCTAGACGTGTAACATGCCGACATGCTTATCATGAGATGCAGTCAGAGGTCAAGGCCATACGGCCCGGCTGAGGGACGCTATAAAAGCTTGAGGTAGTTCTGAAATGCATTGATCCTAATATAGACTGTGCACACCAGTCAATAAGAGTGGACGGTATGAGTATTAATTATTCATTTTATTGGTAATTATTAAGAAAGTTATAAAGTTATAATAAAATTATTGTTTTTGTTTACGTTTTATGAATGATTATTTATTTATTACAAATAGGTTTTATATTAAATAATTAAAATTATAATTATACATTTTTGGGATAATCTATTTAATTGTTTTACAAATGAATTTTTTTTTTACAAACTTCATAGCTTTTGATTATTTTATCTTTATATTTAAAATATGATAGATTAAATTGAAAAAAAAAAGATTATTTATAACAAACAATTTAGCATCAGTGTAGAAAACATCCATCCATCCATCCAGTCCTCCCATTCATCCAGTCGTTCCGTCCATCCATCCATCCAGCTGATCCTTCCATCCATTCCATCCGTCAATCCAGGCGCTCCATCCATCCATACAGTCGTTCCATCCATCCATTCCATACAGTCGTTCCATCCATTCATTCCATCCAGTCGTTCCCTCCATCCATCCATCCAGTCGTTCCATCTATCCACCCATCCATCCATCCATCCATCCATCCAGTCATTCCTTACATATGTTCGATTCATCATCCAGTCGCTCCCTCCATCCGTTCCATCCAGTCGTTCCCTCCATCCGTTCCATCCATCCAACCAACCAGTCGTTCCATCCATCCAACCAGTCGTTCCATCCATCCATCCATCCATCCATCCATCCATCCATCCATCCATCCATCCATCCATCCATCCATCCATCCATCCATCCATCCATCCATCCATCCAGTCGTTCCATCTATCCACCCATCCATCCATCCATCCATCCATCCATCCATCCATCCATCCAGTCATTCCTTACATATGTTCGATTCATCATCCAGTCGCTCCCTCCATCCGTTCCATCCAGTCGTTCCATCCATCCGTTCCATCCATCCAACCAACCAGTCGTTCCATCCATCCATCCATCCATCCATCCATCCATCCATTCCTTACATGTTCGATTCATCATCCATCCATCCATAACAAAGACTTTGTCAAACCCATATTCAAAGCATCTTGACAAACTTTTCTTTTCAAACTTACTTTTCTAGTTAGTAAATACTGTTATATGATTTAAAAAAAAAAAATCAGATAATTTTAACTCTACTTACAGTGAATATGAATTGCAATTCTGCATCCTGTTTGCTACTTCAGTTCAAATTCCAGAATTGAAATTGAAATTTCAAATTTGTCTCTGTTAAACTGATATTGAAGGCATTCTCAATTCAGTTCTAAATTATGCACAACTCTAGTTGACAAATTTCTACTGTTGCACAGTATGTTTCACTTCATTTCCTTCTTTTACTTTGCATGTCTTTGTCAATTAACGACGCAAATTTTAAAACACTCTACCCTCATGCATAATGCATTTGGACGCAAACACACGTGTGCACACCCTCGCACCTGCACACACTTAAGCGCATGAGACGCAGGTGTGCATTCTTTCCGGTGCAACTGCACATATCACGGCCGGCACCGACACAGCGCATGCGAGAAAGCGCTGCCACGTGTGCCAGATCCTTGCCTGACTCTTAACCCATATGGCCTCCACAACCTCTGACAGTCAATATGCATCACATTAGCACATTTCCTCTGAACCTGGCCACACCCACAGCCGCACACATGCGTTACACCTTGCAGCTGTGATTGACTGCTTATTGTTTAGATTAAGGATTATGATTGGCCGGGGATGATTTGATTTCCTGAAGAGTTCCAGATTTCTTTTTTGTGCTGTGAATAAGAAAAAATCACAAATGAGATCTTGTTTGTATCCCAACTGTTTCTCCTAGACAACAATATGATATAATTTAACATGCAATGAAAATTGACCTGTTTATCTTTTTAATGCACCGTCCTGCGCTTTTTGTCTATGATTCATTGTAGCACAATGCAGATTAAATCTTAATCTTTCATCAAAATGCAATAACTTGCTCGTCAATCAACTGGTATGCAATTCTAACTCTTCTTCATCATTCAATCTTTTCCCAGTGAACAAAATAAAATCCTGTCTTTCATGTTTTCTTGTTGAAGGAAGAAACATGAGTTGCGAATGGCATTTCATATCAAGATTCAATGACTTTTTTATGTTTTCTGCTTCTCTCCAAGAATAAGACTAATCTCACACTGGCTTTTTGTAGAGTTTCAGAAGAGATCTCAACAGTGTCTCAAAGATTTGCCAAGTTACCAAAGTTTGCAATCAAAATCTTTCAGATATTATTTCTATAGACCAGAACATCACAACATGGGGAGGGGTGTAGAATCCCAGAAAACCATAGAAAAGTCGCAATGTGAGAAATAAAGTTTCAACTGAAAGATTTAGGGCCCTATTTTAAGGATCTGAGCATGGTCTGAAGCGCATGGCGCAGGTGCACTTAGGGTGTAAGTCCGAATCCACTTTTGCTAGTTTAACGATTAAAAAAACGGTCGGTGCGCCAGGCGCATGGTCCAAAAGGGTTGTACCTAGTCTCTTAATGAGTCACGGGTGTGTTTTGGGCGTAACGTGCAATAAACCTCATCTCCCATTCCCTTTAAAAGCCAGTTGCACTTGCACCATGGTGGATTCGCTATTTACATGGCAGAATTTGCGTGCGGAAAGACTGAACGCTTCTTCAGAGAGGAATCCTTTTATTTTTAATATTTAAAAATGTTTGTGTGCTGCTGCGCGTCCCTCTGTGTGTAATAAGCAGAGTGTACGCGCATTGTGCACCCGCCTACAGGCTCATATTACTAACGCTCCCTTTAAATAACACAAAAAATACTGCGACTCAATTTCTCACGATTTAGACTTTAAAGGCCCTATCATATACTCGGCGCAATGCGACGCCAGGCCAGTTGCTATTTTGAGGCAACTGAAAACGACTGCGCCATTGACTTTAGAGCAGGTTTTTGTTGGTCAATGGCGCAGTCGTTTTCAGTTCCTCAAAATAGCAACGCGCCAACAATGCTCCTGAACACACCTCGTTTTCAGACCAGCACGATCATGGGCAAACAGATGGGTGTGAGTGCATTTGCTATTTAAATAACGTGGCGCTGGACGTGAAAATGATAACTGCGTCGGGCTGAAACTAGCAAAAAACACTTGCGTCTCGCCAGGCATCGCATTGCGCCGAGTGTATGATAGGGCCCTTAAAGTCTAAATCGTGAGAAATTGAGTCGGAATCATGAGATGGAAATTTGCAATTATGAGAAATGACGTTGCAATTTTGAGAAATAAAAAAGCTTTTCTAAAAAAAAAAAATCAATGTGAGTAATAAAGTTGCAATTGAAAGAATTAAAGTCTAAATCATGAGAAATTATGCAGTTATGAGAAATGAAGTTGCAGTTGTAAGAAATAAATCTCTTCTAAAAAAATTGTTTCAATGTGAGAAATAGTCACAATTGTAGGAAAATAAAGTTGCAATTGTAAGAAATAAAGTTGCTTTTCTAAAAATAAAATCTCTGTGAAAAATAGTTGTGAGAAATAAAGTTACAATTACCTTTTTATTTTATTTTTTTAGTCGGAGACAAATGTGCCTATGAAGCAGCAAAACATTCAGTGCAGAAAGAGTTTTAGCAGTGAGTCTGTGACCTCTGATGAGCTACAGTCATAAACTCTCATCTCAGATAAGATTATTGAGCCCGAAAAACCTAAAACAAAAATGGCTTCACGCGCATTTCACCCTGAGGTATTTCTCCAGCGTGTGCGATCGGCCAAGAGCGAGCGTCTCATGAGTTAACCGTGCAGCCAAAGACAGTTTTCCTGTCTTGGGGGTTGGTGGGTGTGGAGGTGGAGGTGCGAGAGGAAAGCTGCAGAAATCTTTTTTTCTCTCTCTTTTTTTTTCTTCCTTTTGCATAGTCTGTCAAAACTCACTAAATCTCTGCGCAGCAACCCGGACGATCTGCGCGCAAATGTTTCAGAATTGCATGAAAACCGAAAGCAGCAGCGAGGAAAGACAGCAGATCGTAAACAACCGTGTGTGGAGTGTTACTCCCGGCCACATGGCATGTTTAGCCAACCAGTCCTGCAAGGAATCGCTGCCTGTTGCTGGCGGGAACAAAGCGCGGCAGCTCTCGTCGCCTGTCTCTGAGCAAGCAGGAAGTTGGCCAAACTCCAGTGGTGGAAAATCTATACACGGTTGCATAATATAGCATATCTTTACCTCGCATGAACCCTGAGGAGGCCCGGCAGCTGTGAGCAAACAGTGTGCGAGCAAGCAAGGGAGGGGGTGTGTGTGTGTGTGGACAGGATTCCTGTGAGCGTCTGCTGGCAATGGTTGCAGGCCACAGGCTTTTTCTGACAGGCTCTATGTAGGGTAGAATAAATGCAATGAAAGTTGCCGCCCTGCACCACTATGACATTGTGCGGCTCTACCAAACAGTTAATCATCTGTCCCAAGTTTTACAGAATGATGTTATGACCGAAATCCATGCGGTCTCATACCTGGCATGCAAGTTTTGCTGTAATTTTTGGGTAGGCCTACTAGTTTCAGTTTTCATCTACATTGAGTATTATGTCCATTAGGTTTAAATGACCAGCATGATCTTTTTACTTGTATTAAATGAAGGTCCCTCCATTAAAAACATATGCATGAATTCTGCATATTCAAAATTAAAGAACTGGCTCATTTTGAAATCATAAGTGTGAATTTGAATCGAATTGGCCACACCTCACAGGAAGTTGGGAATTTGAATGGGAGTGACAAGAATAGGAATTTACATGAATTGTAATTCAAAGACATTCAACATAGTTGATGCATTTATTAATTTACATTTACATATATTTTTTTGAAAGAGTAACCAAGCCATTCAGTATCTCAGTCTAAGTGACTATATTATGATTTTGCCACCCCATATACAGTATATACATAGAAAACAGTTATTTTTAAATCATAGATTTCACATTATTACTGTTTACTGTATTTTTGATCAAATTTCATAAAAAATGTAAAGTAGTTTGCATCACTTGATATTACTGTTGGTTGCTGAACGTTAACAATATCAAATATTGGGGGGACAATTTGGCCATTTCTAATTATTCGGGTGGACTTGTCCCCCTTAATGTCTATGGTGGTTACGGCTCTGGTATGATATTGTGCTGTAGTCACATTGGACCAGTGGTTTGGAAAATGGATGGATGGATGATTCAGCTGCAAGCGCCATCTTCTGCTCAGACGCGGGAATTCATTCGGCATGTCCGTCACAGTGCATTATGGGTATTCTATAGCCGTTGAGTGTACATCAGTTGTACACTCATTATTGCGGTGCATTATGGGATTGAATGAGTGCAGTCAATAACGTCCACTATGGTTTCAGACACCGCTACAAATGACTATCCCCTCAAATAGTGCCCTACACAGCCTTAGTTCAAGTTCAAGTTAAATTTATTTAGCTCGTTACATTCCCTTGAATCTGACAGTAGAAGAAGGCGCTTTACACTAATGCCCTTTAGCATCCCTTGTGGCAGCACTGAGAATGCGCAGTGCACTAGAGTTTTGTTCTTGCATTGTGACACATTTCGGAATGCAAAATTGCATGAAATTGCGTTCGCATAGCTAGTAGAGTTTGTGTTTGTGTACATAGTGTTATATGTAATTCACACAAAAGAACAAACAGACTTTATAGCTTTGTGCACATTTAATGACCTGCTCTGGGACAGATTAATTTAACGTCCCTCTACATATCATCTGGAATAGGATCTGGACTGAACTCAAGTTAGCTCATGATATCACATTTGTGGCTCCCTATTGGTGATGGAGTGTGTGTTAGACTAATCACTCCACGCTTCAAACAGGTCAGGTAAAAATGCTCTGTTCCCTATCCGACCGTTTCCCTCAAAGATAACCAGATGTCCAGCTGTTTTTATTCCTGTTTTGGTTAATCTCTTTAAGAACAATGTCTTTCTCATATGATCGTACTCCTGTAGTTTAGTGGCATTTTCCCCATTTTGTCTTAAAATTGTAATGGGAAAAGACTGTAGGGAACAAACAGTAACCTCACCTTGGTTTACCCGTCTTCCTGGGGGGCTTTGGCCATTTTCAAGAGAAGTATAAACGGAATACAAATCATGCGGCAGCATAATGCAGGATGACATTTACCATGTGCCGTGACTTACACAAACAAAGAGAAGACGCGCTGTCCAAGAAAAGTTCCATATCTCCTTCCTTACATTCGCTTGTGTTTGCTTTCATATGTCATTTTTTTTATTTTCATACTAAAGTTAGAACGGCATTGGCTGAAGCTCCGGGAGTCTCGCAGAAGCCAGGAAGTCATTTGGACCCTTTCGCTTGAGTCCTGTGGCCAAGTGTGCGGTTGAATTAACCCCAAGACGACGTATAAAAACGATCCGAGAGCTGCAAACATCAGACATTTTAGGACTTTTAGGGTTACCGTATCCTTGTTTGACCTGAACTCAGAGATTGTTATTTGAACTGGGTGTTTTTCTTTAAATATGTAGCTAGTATTGTGTGTGAGCAACTTGTCGTGCGCCATTTGTGATCCAGACATGAATAAATGTGTTTTGTTGAGGAGAGGTTTGCTGGTTCTTTGTTTGGATGTTTAAGTTTCACCTGGTCATTTATAAAGTAGGTGAAAAATGTGAATGATATGTAATTTATAGACATTGAAAGAGCGACTGAGCCATATCTGAGGACATGTATGGGTTTGTTTGACTTGGGTTGGTAAGCTTGCAACCATCTAGAACATTCTAGCATCTACCTAGCAACGCTATAGTAACCACCCAGAAACTTTAGCAACCACCTACCAACCATCCAGACCATTCTAGCATCTGCCTAGCCATGCCATAGTAACCATTTAGAACATTTTACAACCACCTAGAACACTCTGGCATCTACCTAGCAACGCCATAGTAACCACCCAGAACACTTTAGCAACCATTCAGAACATTCTAGCATTTACATAGCAGTGCCATAATAACAACCCAGAACAATTTAGCAACCACCTAGCAATGCCCTAGCAACCATTTAGAACAATTTACAACCTCCTATTTTTAGCATATGCCTTGCAACGCCATAGTAACAACACAGAACAATTTAGCAACCACCTAGCAATGCCCTAGCAACAATTTAGAACACCACCTATTTTTAGTATCTGCCTAGCAACGCCATAGTAACCACCCAGAACAATTTAGCAAAACAGCATAGCAAGGCCCTAGCAACCATTTAGAACATTTTACAACCACCTATTTTTAGCATCTGCCTAGCAACGCCATAGTAACAACCCAGAACAATTTAGCAACCACCTAGCAATGCCCTAGAAACCAATTAGAAAATTTTACAGCCGCCTATTTTTAGCATCTACCTATCAATGCCATAGTAACCACTCAGAATAATTTAGCAACCACCTAGCAATGCCCCTAGCAACAATTTAGAACATTTTACAACCACCTATTTTTAGCATCTGCTTAGCAACGCCATAGTAACATCACAGAACAATTTAGCAACCACTTAGCAATGCCCTAGCAGCCATTTAGAACACTTTAGCAACCACCTAGAACATTCTAGCATCTGCTTAGCAACACCATAGTAACAAGTTAACAACCCAGAACACTTCAATCAGCTAGAACATTAGCTGACACAATTAATTTACAATTAACTTATAGCCTAGCCATTTTTAATAGGATGGAGAAGTTGAGGAACCCAACCTCGTTATACTTAATAAATATATTTGCTTCTTCTTAGCCTAAGTGTTCCCTGCTCTGTCTAGAACGCACAACTGCAACTGCCTGAGCTTGCATTTTGGATTAAGCTGTGTTCATTTGACATTGTGGAAAATAGAATAATAGAATCAAAATGTTTTAGCCTTTTTACCCATTAGGGATGTGACGGTGAGAAAATTTTCCCTCACCGTCACATTACAGTGCTTGTGCACTGTGCGGCCGTGAACGAATGACAGTGCAGCCGTGTGCATTTTACTTTCGGTTTGCCAATTTGGGGGCGGGTTGCTTGAATGGTGGGTTCATTAGCCTGTTATTCTTAATGAAAAACACAACAAAACAGTACAATGACAAACTCCCTTAAATAGGCGCTTTTACATTTCGCTTTGAAACCAAATCTTCCGCGATCATCTTGTCATTGAGCTTCTCACTCTCGTGATGAATGAAATCTGACTCCTGCTGCTGATCTCGTTCGGCTCACGCTGCACGTTCAGTTTTTAATTGTAGTTAATCTGTTCTCTAACTGAACTAAATGATTTTTACTACTATAAAATATCAAAACGATGGTGGGGGCGGTGCCGCGGTGGGCAAGTGATGTAACCGGTGTTATGCCTGAACACCGTTAACACCGACTATCGCAGCAAGCCTAATTATCAATCTAAATGAATCTACTGCGAAATATAGGAGCTTTGTACTGGGACGTAACAGACCTGTGTGTTTTGTATCACTAGTGCAGTGTCCGTTCTCGGAGCATATAAGTCCGTTCCCGCGTGAGGCGCGCCGCTGAGAATCTCGAGATTCCTGCCTTTATTAGAGAGAAGAATATGTTCAGCCCCCTCCCTCCGAAGCTTAGAATATTCTGTGTTGATTACTACCGAAGCTTCGAAGCTCAAAAAATGGTATTCGGACCAGCCCTAATAATAACCACCTAGAAACCACACAGAACATTCTATCAGCTATCTAGCAACGCCAAAGTAACCACCCAGAACACTTAGCAAACACCTAGAAACCACATAGAACATTCTATCAGCTATCTAGCAACGCCATAGTAACCAGCCAGAACATTTAGCAACCACCTACAACATTCTTGCAACTATCTAGCAATGCTATAGTGACCATGCAGAACACTTTAGAAACCAAATAGTAACGTCCTAGCAACCATTCAGAACACTTTAGCAACCACCTAGCAACATAGAAACATCCTAGCAACCACACAGAATGCCCTAGCAACTGCAAAAGACTCACAAGACTCTAGCATCATGTGACCAACTTTTGCATGAGCATCCCGCACGTATTCTTCAGAAAATGTAAAAAACCTAGTTGGCATGTACTGCTTTCTCAGTATTCACTGGACTCTTTCTCTTGCTCTATCTTTCCACGGCGTTCTCCACCCAGATGCAGACAGCCTGACGTAGCTCTGATAAATACATGTGGAATAGGAGCCATATGTGAAAGCAGAGGAACGCAAAGGGCCCAGAAAACAGGCAGTTTACACAGAGCCAGTTGGAAACCACAAGTGAGAGATCAAGTGCAGCTATAAGCACGCATGAAAATCCGTGAAAGTCCCGTGTGAAGAATCTCCACTGCCGTGTGACTATCAACAACTTTGTATGTGCAAAAGAACAAAACCTGCTCAGGTCAAACATCCTTATAGTTCACCCGTTGAGTGTTGTTTTCCCACTAATGAGACGCAGCCTGTAGCGTCAGCTAAAGTGGTGCATGTTTGCTTTGGTCATAACATGAGAAGTTTACGTACAATGTTGATGCTTGATACAGGAGTATCGCATTTGCCTTGATCTGTAAAGTATACAAATGCATCATAAGCATAATACATCAGTTAGGGGCACTTTACAATGTTTGAAGACCAACATCATCCTCTTATAAGATCTTAGTGAAGTAAGCGGCACGACAGCAATAACGGCCAAACAAATGAGATGCCTTTGGCCTTAAAATACGTTTGTTGTGAGAATGGCATGTCGCTGGTACAATCCATCCACTGTAAAAACAATGGTGCTGTTGTGCTCTGTAACCCAATTACGCCCCTCTAGAGTGCGAGAGAGAGAGACTCTGTTACCAAGTCTTGATCCATGGCTTTATTCATTTCAGTCTGTCGGTATAAAAAATTAAAACAGCGATACTGACAATTATTTTAATGTTAAAATTTCTGGTAACAAATATGCATTTTTTTTATTGATCTTTTATAAATTATTTATATTAATATTTAATAAGTATAATAATTATAATTAAGAATATGTTTTATATTAATATTTATACTTATATTGTCATTATAGTTAGAAATATTATTTAATATTTATTAATATTATTATTTAGTGCTGTCAAATTGATTAATTGCATCTATCATAAAGTTTGTAAATATATGTGTGTGTGTGGCCAGTGACTTTATTACAGACAAGTAAACAGTAGTAAAATAAAAAAACAAATAATCAAATTACAAGCAAAAGCACAAATAAATACAATATAGCAAAGATACAAATGAAATATAGTGCTTTTCAGTTTTTTCAGGTAGGTCTGAAAGTAGTTTTCGGTACAAAAATTTTATAAAGTAAGCAAATGTAAAATAACACTGCATAGTCTTCACTGTATAAATTAATAAACATCCTTCTTAATCAATCCTTATTAACGTTATTCAGTCAAGAGCAGTGAGAGATTTTTCTTTGTCCTTTGTTGTTTGATTAACATTAAAAACACAGACAGCAGCAGGAATATTAGGCTGCTGTCACTTTAAGAACGAATGCACGGATCTAATATACTGATACTGATACACATGCGTTTACTTTCTCAACTGTTTACGTTCATTTAAGACATAACCGACTATATTTGCTAGGATACTCGCTATTTTGTGTGAATTTGTCCGCTCAAGTGCAAGAAGACGAGAAAGAGAGCTCAGGCTAAAAACTATGTAATTGAATACAGGTCACAACCTTTGAAATGTGGTCAGATTTAATCCATCTGTGCTTATTTTGTTTTATCCGACCTTCCAACTTCTGATTTAATGCATCAGATAAGCATTGTGAGTTCTCACGTTTGCTGGTTCCTTTGTTTTGTTTACCTCCCACCGTTGTCTGTCGTCAGCCCGCTGGTTTCCTGGAGAGGTGAAGTTGCTGTATCTTTATTAATTCAACAGGAGGAAGTTTCGACAGGAAATGGGGAAAGGGATGTGGGCAGTCATATTTACCGATAGGAAGAGAGTGTTTAAGTTGAACCGCTCTACTGAAACTCTCACTCCAGTCTGACCTCAGCATTTACACTTTTCTCTTTTGGTGTCAGACCATTATAGAGGGTGGGAAAACTATTCATTTTTATTACTTTAGAAAGTACTAACATAAGTTACTATGTGTTTTATTATATTGTACTCTTGTAAAAGCCTTTGTGTCAGATTAGATAGATAGATAGATAGATAGATAGATAGATAGATAGATTTTACTTAGAAATACATAACATTATGCATAACAATAAAAAGTTTCTAACTCACTTTCAGTTTTAAAATATTTGTTTCCTATATCACAGATTAATGTGGGAAAGTCAGTGTTGTTATTGTTAACTAAAACTAGAACTATTAAAAATTGTCTGTGTTACTTGAAATAAAGCTGAAATAAAATAAAATATAAATATTAGATGGAAAAACTTAATGTTGCCTAGGCAATTAACTGAAATAATCTAAGTTGAAGTATTAAAATGACTAAAATAGATATTAATTAAAGCTAATTGCAAAAAAAAGAAAAATGACAAAAGAACATAACAAAATGACTAATAACTTGAAATATAAAAATAAAACAATTAATAAATATTATAATAGTATACAAATAATAGTGCTGTAAAATTGATTAATCACATCTAACATAAAAGTTTTTAAATATATAATATATGTGTGTATATGTGTATATATAGGCTACATGCGCACATACACACACACACACACACATATATATATATATATATATATAACTTTTAATGTTAGATGTGATTAATCGAATTGACACCACTAAATAACACTAAAATAACTCAAGTTAATGTAAGTTAATTCCACAAAACGTTTTTTTTTGGCATCTGACCAATGGCAGAGAGGGGAGTGTTCAGTAGACTGTTTGAAAGTCATTTCTTTTTTCAGTTTTGAAGGCGTTTGTGGCATAGAATGTGTGGTTGATATTTAAAACACAAAAACAGATTTCGACATAGTTTGTTCAGGTTACGTGTTCTCTTCACAATTAGTGAATTTTTAAAGGGACAGGAAGATGTGGCATCGTGCACAGATAAAGAAGGTGTTAAACAGAGACAACACAAAACTGCTTAAAATGACAGAGTGCCACAGACCTAGCAGAAAGGAGACAGTAGGGGTTGTGATTTGGGGATGGCAGTAAAGCATTTGCATAAAGGGCAGGGCAAAGTGCCCGGCAATGGAAAGGGTTGGCAACACGCCTCGCAGACTGGCAGAGGGGCGACTGAAGAGAGAAAAATAGTAGAGAGAGAAAGAGCGAGGAGGGGAGGGGGATTTAGTCAATAGTGCATCCCTTGTTCTGCAAGAGGAGGGCCCGGTTTGTTGGCAGCGGCGATGGGGAATCTCTTGTTTGTGTGCTAGATTGCCCCTTTATTTCTTTGATTGCGAAGCGTTCAACACTCGGCAACTGTAGTGCCTGTGTGAATTTGCGTGTGTGTGTGTTTGCGGGGGCATCTGTTCCTGTTTCAGAGTCCCACATCGTGCTTCTAAACTGTGTCAGGGTGTGCTTTAAGTTTTCGCCTGCTCTCATTTAAATTCATTTTGCCGCGACCACAGCAATCAATTTATCGACGTATTCAGCCTAATACGTGATGCTAAAGCTATTAAAAACAGGTCTCTGGGTAATCTCCTTCATTCTAGGTTCTTCATGGGCACAGCTTTGGCATGGCTACTAATCCATTTGCATGCAACTTCCCTCTGCCAACCAATCAGAGGGTTTTAATCAAGGCACAGACCCGTGCCTTTGGCTTGACTCGCTCAGAGCCGGAACGCCGCAGAGCCGGCGCAGCTGGATGATGTCATAGATCCGGCCTTCAAGGTGACGGTCAGCACAGATACGCTGTAGGCATTTCATGTGTTTTTTTTGCTGTTTAAGTACAAATATGTGCATATATATATATATATATATATAATACATATACATCGGTAAGATTCAAAATAAGTGTGCTGAAACATTTTTTTCAGAATTCAAAAGAACAGCTTTTATTTGAAATAACAGTTTTTGTAACATTATAAATGTCTTTACTGTCAATTTTGATCAATTTCATGCGTCCTTGCTGAATAAACGTATTCATTTCTTTCAAAACAAGAAAATCTTACTAACCCCAAACATTTGAAAGACTTCTTTGACACTTTAAGTAAATAATTAATCTGTCAGTCAATCACAAGTTCATATTCCACAATCTTTGCGTGTTAGTATATGAAAAATATTGGCTAATTTGAGTAGAGAGTTTATTTAATATCTTTTACCACTCTA
>CM077171.1:14287405-14379905 GCA_039654105.1 Coreius guichenoti | reverse complement strand
CATTGTGTTTAGTGCAATTACACGTCTCCTGTTAGCCGAGCGGAAAAGAAAAAACGTGCATGTGTGACATCACAGTTTCACCACAGTATGTTTGAAGGAACTCATTCTGTAGATTTAATCTGTCATCTCTATTTCTCCTCTCTTTAAAATGTACTTGTATCTAGTCGAGTTTCAACGGCACTGCTGCTGGTGCAAATCCACCGTATAGCGCAGCACACCTTAACCATTTCCTCTTATTAGTCCCAGGGAATGTGTTGACAAATGAGCTGATGAATTTGGGGTTGATATTTTGCAGGCCTTAACCCTGAACTGCGGTTCTTCCCAGAGTGCCGTGCGTTCCGTGCAGCTCTTGAGCTCCAGTCTCTCAGGGCCCTCTGGGATACATGTGCCTCTCCTCTCTCTCCGCTGCCACAAATTGCTTGCAGATTTTTCACACGTAGTAATGTGCTGGTTTGTAAACTGGGGTAATTGCAAACACCACCGAACAGCTTCAGCAATCGTCATGCATCACTAGCTAGCCACGATCTGTACGGGCCTGGGTGCGTCCTCACTCCCAACACAGTTTATGGTGGTACGATAAAAGCAAATTTCCATTCATGCTATTAGCAAATTGGGGTTCCACATAAAGAAAAGAGAAAGAAGTGTGTGTTTTGACTCTATTTGTGTGTATAAATTGATCTGAGATACAGTTTAACTGATATTGAGGAAATTTTGTTAAAGTGATTCTTGCACTGAGAAGATAAAATCTACAGCTACGTGATGGACATGTGGGGGTATATGGGATACAGAGTCACTGGGGCTAGTTGTCACACTTTGTTCACACATATTTCTCAGTGTAGATTTATTTTTGAATGACAATTTCTGTAGACACATACTACCGTTCAAAAGTGTGAGGGTTAAGATTTTTTAATTGTTTTTGAAAGAAGTCTCTTATGCTCACCAAGGCTGCATTTATTTGATCCAAAAATACAGTAAAAGCAGTAATATTGTACAATTTAAAATAACTGTATTCTGTGTGAAATATATTTTAAAATGTAATTTATTCCTGTGATCAAAGCTGAATTTTCAGCATCATTACTCCAGTCTTCAGTGTCACATGATCCTTCAGAAATCCTTCTGATATGATGATTTGAGAAACATTTCTGATTATTATCAATGTTGAAAACAGTTGTGCTGCCTCATATTTCTGTGGAAACCATATGTTTTTTTCAGGATTCTTTGATAAATAGAAAGTTCAAAAGAACATCATTTATTTGAAATAGAAATATTTTGCAACATTATAAACTGTCACTTTTGATTTATTTAATGTCTTTGCTGAATAAAAGTAATAATTTCTTTCAAAACAAAATTCCACCATTATTTGTAAAAAGACATCTCAGTTCATCTAAGACACTTTTTTGAGTACTTTGAATAATAATAATAATAATAATAATTTGTTACATTTATGTTGTGCTTTTCTGGGTCCTCAAAGTGCTTTACATATAGAAGGGGGGAATCTCCTCAACCACCACCAATGTGCAGCATCCACCTGGATGATGTGACGGCAGCCATACTGCGCCAGAACGCCCACCACACACCAGCTGATTGGTGGAGAGGAGACAGACTATGGGATAATTTGTTATAATGAGAATCTGCCAGTTAATAGTCACTATATAAAGGCCTAAATTTCATATTAAAACAATCATGAAGCACAAAATTATTAATGAAACAGCAATAAAACAGCAAAAGAAATGGTTTTATATTGTATTTTGTATTTAATGAATTTAGTTTATAAAATTCTATCATATAAACCATGCAGCTATGATTTAAATGTGACAACCTGCTCTGACATTTATGAAAAATACCCTTGCATTGAAAACACAATTACATCCTTCAGTTAAAATCTTATTTAATGTATGCCAAACATATTACTTTAAAGGATGAAATTTACAATTTGTTTTTTTCTCATTTTAGATTTTAGTTTTGAACTAGGTGTTGTAACCAACATGCAAAATCAACAACTTGCTCCCATATTTCAGAGCCACTGCTTGTGTTTCGAATTGCATATAAATCTGCAGGTGTGTCTCTGATTGCGTTGATCACAGTTGATGTCATTCGTCGCTGCAAGAGCTCAGTTTTACTGCGTCTGACTCATCTCAGACTGTCTTTCAGAACTCAAAACAGACCTGCAGAGAGAGAGGAGGGGCAGACTGCCCACACACATGCACACACCTCTAACCTCATGCTTACACACCTTCACACATGGCCCATGTCTCTGAGGTGTGAGGTTATACATGAGAGTGTGTTTGTGTGTGTGTGTGTGTGTGAGAGTGTGTCCAGTGTCTGACACAATAGACGACCGCGTATGTGTGTGTGGGTCAGCCGCCATGGTTTTGTCCACGCTGGCATGTCCTCACGATAGCGCGTGTTAGCACATGATTCTCCACGGCCTCCACCTCCCTCAACGTCTGTCATGTTGGTATTTATCACATTTTTACACTGTCTCTCACTGTCTGATTCGAGGCCTGCCTCCTTCCCCTTTTAAAAAATGATTCGAACAGCCTCTTTGTCTCTACTTTTCTTTTATTGTCTTAGTGTCCTTCACGTATAAGAGGCAGAATCTGCCATCACGTCTGCCTTCATTATGCTGTTTCAGGGTCACGCTGGGTCACACCCGCAGGGAGGGTCACGGACGCGCAGCAGGCAAAACCAACAAAACCCAAAATCTCTCTCATTAAACCTGCATGGTTTCCCCAATGGTCCACACTCCAGAAAACTGATAAAAAGACACTATATGGACCAGAAACAATATCAAATATATTGTAGAACAATACATGTTTAATCAGTCATCTTAAGAAAAAAATAAATACAATTTTCAATAATTAATAATTATTTAATATGTGCTTCAAAACCTTTTATATCTTTAAATGTACCAATCACTTTAATTAATTATAGACTAAAACGTGCAAATATTCCACCGCCAACAAATATTTAAATTCACGTTTTTCTTTTTCATTTGATAAAAAGGTTTAAGGTTCCAGCCTAATTTTCCTAATTTAGCTTGGGTATTTAATAATAATAATAATAATTATTATTATTATTATTATTATTATTATTATTAGTAGTAGTAGTAGTAGTAGTAGGCCAGTATTATCATCGAAGCATGACATTTTTATCATATATAGCCTATCATATAATAATAATGATGATGGTAATAATAATAATAATAGCCTATTATTATTATTATTATTATTATTATTATTATTATTATTATTAGTAGTAGTAGTAGTAGTAGTAGGCTAGTATTATCATCAAAGCATGACATTTTTATCATATATAGCCTATCATATAATAATAATAATGATGCTGATAATAATATCCTAATAATAATAATTATTATTATTACTAGCTTTTTAGAGGAAATATATTTCATAGGCGAAGACATGGTCATTTCCAAGTATTTAAAGACATTGATGGTTCTGATAGTTTTAGCCTATATCTAATAATTCACCATAAGCTTTGTTTTCACTAGCTGAATTGTCTCTAAAAATATATTTATTCATATGACAAAACAATACCATGCTTCAATAATATCCAATAGTTATTTTAAAAAGCATTTGCCATAAATATCACTGCTGTGCTGGCAATGAAAAGCGAGGTAAATGAATTTAAACGGGTGTGTTTTTTATTCCTCCGGTTTTGGGATCTCATAAAATGATCTTATTTGCTGCGCGGATATTGATATTACTTTCTAACATTTCGATTAAATCTGTTTCTTATCAATATAATAGTATAGTTATTTGAGCTAGACTAATCACTAGAGTTGTTAGGAGTTATTTTTTAAAGCGCTGGACTGTAATTGAATTTGTCTTTCGTGCAGGAGCCTCAGTATCATTTTCTCTTTGCCTCTAAATAACCCGATAAATGCGGCTGGATTCGACATCATTATATTCAGTAACCGAATATAATATAATATAATATAGTCAATTTAAAGTGTTTTAACAGGAAGAACCCGAAAAGAATCACCAGGAAAAATCATCAATATTCACCAAAGGCAACCGCGCGCTCTGTCGTGTTTGATTGAATCGCCAGTCAAATATCTGAGAATCTTTTGTGGCTTCTTGAAAAGCAGTGTTTCTGTTTTAGGCTTCCAGTGTTTATCATTTTTTTGTGTTTCATGTTTTTTTCTTTATTGTTGCGCCAGCTCAGTAAAACTAGGGTAATGATCACATTTGATTTATAGTGCAACTTTGCCAATTTGACAGCAAGTTCTCAGTTTTAATGTAGTCCTCTATTGTTATATATAGCTCAAATATCTAAACAAAATAGTTAATTTAGGTAATAATAAGATAAATAAGGTGAGTGAGTAAAGTTTTTGATTAAGAAAAGTTTGATAGGCCTTATAAAAAAATCTTTCCACCACTGCTTTATTTCTCGCAGCTTGTCATTTTATTAACTGTGTGACTTGAATAAAATTAATGCCAGGAAAATGTATTTGCTAGCCTAATATAGACCTATATGCCAATAAGTTGTGCTATTTTTGTAGTATAGCCTATATTATTCAAAAGTGTGCGTGCTTGGATGATCAAGTGATTTTCTTTGGCCAAACTGATTTTTTTCTGGATTGATTGGAAGGTGCTTGGGTGTGTTTTCGTTATTATTAATTGATTTTACCGTCAGTGACAAACTAACACAAATGATTCTCTGGCGCCTGACAGCAAACACTCTTTCCAGCTCGTTCATTTCCATCCGACTGCTGGCACACACTTGAGAGATGATGTCTTCTCTCTTTTAAGCATTAATATTGTAGGAACAGGCGAAGGGGAAAAAATAACATAGCGATTATTTTTAATTGAGCTGGCAGAAATTTAAATTTGTGGTCAAAATGGCGGACGTCACGCGCAGGTAGTATCACTGATGTGACTTGGCAAAACGCTAAGAAATAAAGTCACTAAACGTTAAACGTTGCTTTACTAACTGTTAACAGTATTTCAGCATTTACATGACCTCTTTGAGCAGCAACACGCCTCGTGGTGGGATCTTAGGTGAGAAACCAGGCCATATTTGTGTGTTTTTTGGTGACAGGACAGAAATAATGATGAATTGTTATGCATTATGAACATTTAAAAAAAACATTTAACCCTTCAGTTGGCTTGCTAGTTAAGTTTTTGGTGAAAATCTTTTTATATGTCCGAAAAGATCATTTAAAACGATGACAGGCCCAGACGTAGGCAACGACAGGTTTAACGGAAACATCAATAGCAAAATAAAATGCACCAATGTTCAATAAATAGCTTTATTTGTAATGAAAACAACAACGAACAGTTTTTCTGCCAAGTAACATAGTTCATTAGCCTAATAACTGTAGGGTGTTTACGGTTGACAAGCAACCTGGCGCATTAATATAGCACTGTCAGTTATTAACGGAATATTTGGACTCGAGTTTTTGTTTTCAAAATTTCAACGACGCTTCGCAAATTTGAAGACAACAGAAGTGTTTTTGAGTGTCCATAAAGTCCTTTTTTTTCTTTTCTTATTTCGTCTTTTTAAGTGTTTCTGACAGGAATAACAGTACTGTCATGCTTTGCACCTTATGTTTATGAGCTAATTGAGGAAAATATGAACTACTTATGTATATTATTGATTTATGATATTTTAGTAGGCTACACAAGCAAAGGAAATATTGTGTGAAAAATGTCCATCTAGTTTTTGTGTAGTGATGAAAAAAGCAAAAAGTGTCTCTGTACTCAGTCTACCCCGTCTAGCTGTTTATCTTATACTTAAATTTGAAATTTAAATATTATAACAGTTAAATTCTAATAATAATATTTAGTTTTTTTTAATTAATAGGCCTACTATTTAAAATTGTAATTAAACAAAGTATTATTTTAAAAAGTAATACTATGTTTTTGATTCGTAAAATGCTTTATTTTGGCCTATTCTCGGACGCTGCTATTTGTATAGAATAAGTGATTGTGCTTTAGGCAAGTGAATTTTCAAATGCACATGTTGATCAGGACCTAATTATCTCATACCCGCACTGGTAGGAAGCCATTAAGGGCTGTGTTTCAAACAGAGAAGGGATTGTTTGAAATAAAGGTGCTGCTTTTATTGAATCAAATGCATTCATAAACAAATTCTGCTCTCCTCTGGTTGTGTGCTTCAATTAGCATCTTATTAGAGACCTCAAGCAGGTGTTGGTTTTGACACATAGGCTCAGATTTGAAAGAGGAAACACTAATGAAGAGTTTTACTGCGATGGGAGAGCATTATCACCATGCATCCGTCCAATGAGGTTTCCTTGGTCTCTCATTTAAGAGATATTTGCATATGTTTGCTAATCCAGCATTTCAAATCAATTTCCTTGTCTTTTTTTTTGTGGGAAGAGTGGCGTCCAAGCAGTCATTCAATGATTTAGTTTTTTTTAGAAAGTCAACAAGACTTGATCAGCAGCTCTAGCAGCGCCTATGTCTCGTTTAGGGTTCAGATCTGGATATCTCTAGAAATCTCTGCTCTCCTTTATGCTGTAAGCAGCTGTTGTTTTATAGGCCTATTCTTTTTGATTGCATGATTAAAGTATTCCCAAAACTCGGATAGAAGATTATGATTACATATGGAAAATAAAACACAGTATTTGCACTCACAGTTAAATCAATCATGACATTTGATTTCTGACGCATGTTAAACTTTGAATTGTATGGGAAAACCTCACAGATCCCTTGGAGTGATCTTGTAGGATCTGTTGTCGTACTCATTAAAACATTTCTGAAGATGGATTTCTTTGCTGACACACCTTCTTGTATAATTGATTTTTTTTTGCCGCAAACTCAATATTTATTCAACGTCAGTCCAAACAACTTTTGCAAAGTTTTTTGAGCAACTATTCAGCTATAGGTCAGATATGCTTCGTTGAGCTCCTTGTGTTGGGTGTTTTCGCAGACAAACACAGCATATGTTTGTTTTAAATTAGAGATGCACATGGGGAGCACGGGGTGTGCGGTCGCTTTCGTCTTTGTCTCGGCCGCTAAATCCACAAGCAGCTGCCGGCTGCAGGGTCTGCTGGGAGTTTCGGAGAGAGAGCTGTGCACTTTCTCCCATCAGCCCGTGCCAAGGTGGCATTACGCAAGCCGGGGAGAGGGGAGGTGGAGGGAGGGTCTGGTATAGCCACAGCGTTGGTCACCGCAGACTTAAGAACACAGTTGCCATGACAAGCTTGATGGGATGCTGATCTTTGCCTCGGTGGTGGATCGGAACTTGTCAAACTGGCAAATTGTGCACCATCGGACTGGACTGGGTGCTCTTGCTCGCTCGCTCCCTCTCTCTCGTTCTGCCACCAGCCCCCCCTCCTCTCTTTCCCCTCCCTTTCAGCTCGTATTGGCTGAGCTACAGGCATCTTGTTGCCAAATAGGTGGGCCCTATACTCGTTTTGGCAAAGACTCAGGCAATGGTTAAGGAAAGAACGCGGAGAGGACGAGAGAGCGATCGAGGGAGAGAGAGAGAGAGAGTTGGAGAGAAAAGGAGTAAAAAAAGCAGCAGCACTTGGGTTTGCCAGCGGTCCTGCGAGCTCGTCCAACATTGATTCGGTTCTCTTTTTTTTTTCTGCCTGTATTCTGTGCTTTGCATTAGCCAGCACACCCCCCCACCCCACCCCCCTTCGTGCATGCATGTGCGCGTGTGTGCCTGCGTTATGTGTGTGCCGCGCTCTCTGAGTTTTCTGCCGGATCCAAAGATCTAAGAAAACACTCATTGCTCTTTGCCAAGGATTTTTTTTCTGCATTGTTTAGATTTTTTTTTTTTTTTAATTATTTGGAAAGCAAAAGCATTTATTTTGAGCGCTGCTGCCTTTATAGTTCTATTTTTTTTTTCTTGTGCACACACCTTTATTTTGTTTTGTTTTGAATTTTTAATTATTTTTCTTTTTCTAACCAATTTTACCATCTTGTAATTTTTTACCTGAAAGCGTTTGCAGCAAAAGCAAATTTCCTGATCTTGAAATTAACTTCTTTCCGCCGGCAATTGGAGCGTCTCCAGTCTTCTTTCCTTTTTACCCAAGTTTTTTTTTTTTTTTTTTTTGGTCGCCAATTCTTCATCCTTGCCAAGCCAGCAGTTGTTTCGGCGTGAGTGGCAAAGAACTGGTGCGGGTGGATTTTTTTTTTTTCTATCCTGAACGGCGTGCCAAATTTATGATGAGAGTGCAAAATGGTAACTACCAGCCTTTCTCTCTCTTTCTGCTCCTGCCTGTCTGCAGTGTGCTTTTCATGGTGCTATCTCGATTGTCGAAATGTGAACATGCCTGGATTTCTGCAGCACAGCAGCCCGCAGAGAGCTTTTGATGGCAGGTCTTGAAGGGACGCAGTTTAACCGCGGTCTTGTTGTGGCGAGAGTTGGCGGAGAGGGTCTGGGGCACGGCGGGCCTGGCACTGGGGCACCGTGGCGCGGTTTAGGCTTTGTCACTGAGCGTTGTGTGGTGAAGGTATTATTGGAGAGCTGAATGAGTCTTCCGTTGCCGTGGGGATCGCCAAGCTTTTCTTGGCCTGACTTGAGCTAAAGAAGCTGCTTTCTGTGAATCGCAGAACCCTGGAATTCCTGCACTGCCTCTGCAATGTTTTAGCTTGCAATTTACTAAAGTATTTTATTTATTTAGAATAATTGTGTCTGAGCTTATGGGGATTTTGATGCATGCTTCTGTGAAAAAAAAATTCAATTAAAAGTTAATCCTTGTAATAGACTAAATTGATTTCTACACTACAAAAATCATTTTCTCAGTCTGTATTTTTGTGTTTATTTCAAGTAAAAATCCTTAAAACAGGATAAATGTACTTGAGGAACACAGTTGATTAAAATAAGGAAATACCCTGACTTAAGCTTACTTTTCTTATTTTTCTTAACTTTTCTTAACGTATTCAAATAAACCTACAGTAATTCAGGATGCATTCTGTAGTGTTTACACTGTTTTCTTTTTAAGGACGTTTAGATATTTTTACTGGAAAAGCAAGACTAAAATATTATTTGCAGATATGTAAATTTGATCTTCTCATTTACTTGAGCCCTGAAATTCCTCTCTTTTTTTGTTGTCCACCAGGATGAATTTCATCCCTTCATCGAGGCTTTGCTGCCACACGTCCGCGCGTTTTCCTACACCTGGTTCAACCTCCAGGCCCGCAAGCGCAAGTACTTCAAGAAGCACGAGAAGCGCATGACGAAGGACGAGGAGCGCGCCGTCAAAGACGAACTCCTGGGCGAGAAGCCCGAGATCAAGCAGAAGTGGGCGTCCCGTCTGCTCGCCAAGCTCCGCAAAGACATCCGCCCGGAGTTCCGCGAGGACTTCGTGCTCACCATCACGGGGAAGAAGCCACCGTGCTGCGTGCTGTCCAACCCCGACCAGAAGGGCAAGATCCGGCGCATCGACTGCCTGCGGCAAGCGGACAAGGTCTGGCGCCTGGACCTGGTGATGGTTATCCTGTTCAAGGGAAGCCCGCTGGAGAGCACGGATGGAGAGAGGCTGGTCAAGTCGCCGCAGTGTTCCAACCACGGCCTCTGCGTGCAGCCGCACCACATCGGAGTGTCCGTGAAAGAGCTGGACCTGTATCTGGCCTACTTCGTCCACTCGCCAGGTGAGTCACACCGCTGTGTAACCCGGTTCAGGAAACACGGTCCAGTTCAGTTCCGGGCTGTATTCCAAAAACACACTCCAATGCAAATGTATGCAAATACTGCCTTTGTTGTGTTTATTTCTTTGTGTTTTTAGCTTGGTGTTCTAATCATTTCTGTGAAATTGTGAAAATGATGACTTTTTGCTTCACGTTTTGTGTGTGTGTGTGTGTGTGTGTGTGTGTGTGAACTGGTTTACAGGTCATGTATGTTGTACCGTGTAACATAATGCAACCATGTCTCTGATAGTGCGTACGTGTGTGTGTGTGTAAATGTCAGATTGTGTATCGTGGCAGTGACAGCTGTCCTTCTCCCAGCTGGTCACACACACAAACACACACACACACACACAGACAGGTCAGTTACACTGCTGCCCTTAAATGCGCACACCTATAATCAGAATGATCACATTCTCATAGACACAACATTTACTTTCAATTTACATTCTATTTGGTATCAATTCATGCATTTATTTATTTTTATATTTTGCTCAGCATTAAAAGAAATGTGAAAATTAAATATTAATATCAGACCATTGGCATTAAAATTGGCAACAATCAAATGTTATTCATGAAATGTCATGATAAAGAGACTACAGAGTCTATAAAATTATTTGTTTTATACTGCATTTTTTTTTATAAATTAGGATATTTTTCCCGATTTTTAGGTATAATGTCCGTTATTTTTATAATAGTAATAATAAACAATATAATTACCAGGATTAATAACACAATTATTGTTTGTTAATTTAATGCATTTTATTCAGTTAGTTTTATGTAAATTATTTACTATTTAAATCCATTTTTTTATTTAAATGCATTAATTTATTTGTTGTTTCTTTATTTATTTAAATGTATTTTATAAGGGTTGTGGTTTTGTTGCATTTGCAAGTATTTATTTGTCAGATGCACTATATGTTGGTCACTATATTGGTGGCAGTTCCTGGGAAAACAGAAATAGAGACTCGCAAACAGCACAATATTATATCTGCAGCTATTTACAGGCAGCTCAGATATTTAGCTATTATCTGTGCACTCAGAGTATGTGAACAGGCAACATTTGACAATGGTTTTCGCCTTTGTTGTGACACAGAGCCATAATTCTGTTTGTTGGCAGGGGCGCTGAAAGAGATTTTGTTGCCCATGCCGAGTTTCCCTTTTGCTCCGTGTGGAACTCAGCGTCAGTTAGCCGGTTCACCATGCCGTTCTTTTCCTGTTTAACGGTATGCCAGGACTTGGATTATCTCCTGCTGACCCGGCCGAATCTCCTGTCTTAATCCGGACGCTATTAAAACGGCCCGATGGCTCATTGTTCTGGCCACATCCGCTTTACCACATCCACACTGATGGAATATAACTGCAACGTTTGTTCGTTTTCCTTAAACACTGACAGACCCTGTTTCACGTAGTCTGTATTTTCTAAAGATTACTCTCAAAGCTAACATTTGCATTTATTTTTCGACTGCAGTTTTAAATGGCTAGAGAAAGCTGCAGGAGCGCCTGCCAAAAACCAGGCCTGGTTTAGATCACTTCTGCTTTTGCTGTCTCTAAATATCAGCGTTTACATTTCGGCTCCGGCATTTGAACAACAACATGTACTGTGATGTTTGTGATGTTAGAAAGCACGATTCGTGTATAATTTACACCTCAGGTCCTGTTTCACCGGTGCATGCTGGACAAACGGCCGTTGGGTGGTTTATTGAGGAGATGCGTGTCGTATCGCCCTTTGGGAGCGATTAATGACGTTAAACTCTGCAGAAACGCGCTGGTTAAATACCCAGGAGCACGATGCCGTAATTACGCTCCGTCTTCTGGTCGTACGCCGGCTGTATTAATGATGATGATGATTAATGGGAGATGTTGATGAGCGTCTCAGATCGGCCGTCTCTCGCCGCTCGAGAAAAAAAGTTTCTCTTTTTCTTCTGTGTTTGTCAGAATGATGGATGCTTTCTCTCGGGTTAGTCATCTCTGGAACTCACCACGTCATGCGGCTTCCATTATCGCGCAGTCATGATAAAAACATGTGCCTGCTCTCATCTCTAATCGAGCCGTGTCCAGCTCAGACAGCCGATGAAACGCCGGCCGCAATGCCAAGTTCTGTAGTCAGACGACGGCTATACAGCTCTGTGTTGTAAAGACGAGAGAGAGCGGTCGACGCTGAAAGAAGGGGAACTAATGGTGGCCTTTTCCTTTCAGAAAAGGAAATGGATGTATAAAGTCGAATGACAATAGACTCTTAAAGTGCGGTCAAGCGTTAAATCACTTGTTTCACAGCGAATCATCTATTCAGGATCATTTCCACAGCTTTCAAAGGTGTTCGAGATATCAGAGAGGTGTTGCGATTCTAGCGGGAGTTTAAAAATAAAGACGTGTTTTGTGCTGTGGGTGTCTGCTGACAGTGTTAATGGTTACATTTATCAGTATTTTCTGGAACTGTTTTTTTAGCTACAGTTTTGGCATCCCTTCAGAAATGAAATAAAACTATGAAAGCCATAAGATTAGTTGCCGTCAGACCTTTGGGTAGCTGCATTTCTTCTTGGCCGGTAAACAGTGTTGTGGAACAGATTCACGCTGCTCCAGGCTTTGAGGCCCGAAACCAGACCGACAGCAGACAGTCACCCACACTGACCACTTACACACCGCTTTGGTCACCTTCACATTTGATTTGATTTGGACGTGGTTATAATTTTGGAGTCTTTTTCAGCAATGCAATGGAGTTGGATCACATTCAGGAAGCTGGTTTTCCTGTGTTTATTGTGTTTGTGAGAGAGAGAGTTTGTTTAATTACAGGTGCTGGAAAAAATATTATTCCATTTGGATTTTGCCACTTTTTAGCTGTTTTTTTTTTTTTGTTTTTTTTTAAATATGCCATCAGAATATTTTTTAATCTGTATGTTATAACGGATTTGTTTAGAAACTAGAAAATGGAAAAAATGCTAAAATATTTGCTTTAGTGATAGCAGGAAAAAAATCATATTTTTTTTCAAAAGTTTCATAATTCCATATCAAATATAACATTTTAATACAACTTTTAATATTAGTGTTCATACTATCAATAAAATACTATTTTTTGTATTTGTATTTGTTTTTGAATAAATGTATTCATGAATCCAATTTTTAATTTTTTTTAATATCTTCCATTTTGACAGTAAATTTCTATGCTGTGATTCATTAAAAAAAATACAGCAAAAAGACATGAAACATTATTTAAATGACATTCTAGAATATTTTATTGATGTATTTATAATGTAATTTTTTTTTTTACTTTTTTAGTATATTATATAATTATCTTTGCTTGATTTTTGTGTGTGTGTGTGTGTGTATGTATGTGTGTGTGTATATATATATATATATATATATATATATATATATATAGAGATATATATATATATATATATATATATATATATAGAGATATATATAGATATATATATATAGATAGATATTTGCAATAGTTCACTCAACAGTACAGCACATAGCATATCAGATGATGTATATTTAATTATTAATTTGATGTAAATAGGATGGAAAAAATGCTTGAGAAATGTGTGTGTGTGTGGTTCAGGTATTCCCTGAACAAGAAATGTTTGATCTTATGGGGACATTTTTTGGTCCCCATGAGGAAAACATCTTTTATAAATCACACTAAATTATATTCTTTTGAAAATGTAAAAATGCTGAAAGTTTTCTGTGATGGGTAGGTTTAGGGGATAGAATATACAGTTTGTACTGTATAAAAGTCATTATGTCTATGGAAAGTCCTTATAAAACATGGAAACCCAACGTGTGTGTGTGAACCATTCTAGTTGAGTTGTTTTTCCTCTGTTATAACACTCATTTAGCATGATCTCATCACCAGGAGAGAAAGTCAAAAACAGCAGAAGTCAGAAGAAATCTATAGATGAGAACAAATGGCACAGCTGAAATGGAAAACAGGAGAAATGTTTAAAGAGGAGAAGGATTGACTTTGGCTCGCACTGCTTTTCTTTATGGCCTTTCACTTGGATAGAACAAGCGAATAAAACTTCCAGAGGTAAAACCGACATGCCCCATATACTGGACACAAACATATAAGCAAACAAATGTAACAAGAAATAATGTTAACCAGAGATATTAATATTCTCTGGCAATTCAAAAGAAATCAACAATAACTACACCAAATGAATCCTCCTCATCAACCATTAATTATTGTTAATATTACTATTTGCATTGTTGCATTTGTTAAACCAGAGAATAGAAAAGTGGGCAGAGAATAAAGACGGTGTAAAATGCCAAGATGGAAACAAAAGCCGGTCTGCGAAGGGAACTTCGACTGGTGTGTGTGTTTGGCACTGCCGCACGGATCTCAGCTTTTCAAATCACGCCACACGCTCTGCCAACATCCCTCTCTCTTTCCCAGCCTCTCCTTCCATTTAACCCACTTTTTCAGGCCCTATCCTCTGCTTTTCCTCTCTCGCCATCTTAAAACCTTCGTCACGACGCCGACGGGAAAAACAAACCCCTACGCAATTCCGTATAGAAAAACGGCTTTCTTTTGCAGGAAGGCGACGCATGTATTTCAGGGCTGATTTTTTTTGAAGCGTTTCTCTCTCTCTCTCTCTTTTTTAATGATTCAGGAATTGGCCGCGGCAAACAATCCCATACGCTGCGATAGCCATGTTCCAAATCAAAATGGAGAGTTTGGCAGCGCTGACTTTGGCTGCCGGGCCTCTGTCTGGGATGTTAGATGTGAAAAAATACTGGTTTCGATAGATCATCCGGCTAATCGTGTGTAAGTACATATATTTTTACACAAAATAGCCCTTTACGCGTCACCGGAATAGTCAAACTGTCGCCAGCAGAATTAAAGTGTGTTTAAACTTCTAAAGTGTGTCAGTAGAACCAGTTGAAGCTGGCATGAGCGCATGACACTTTTGACAAGCGGGTTTTACCAGATGAGAGTCACAGAGTTTGTCATAAGCCCTTATAGGAATGCTGTGTATTTGCGCACTGACGTTATTTATAAATGGGTGTGTACGGCGTGCTATGAGTGACACGACGGACAGGCTAATAGCGGCAGTCAGACTGAGTGAATAATGATTGGAAAATGAGGGCTATTATTGAACTAGAGTAAACAGCACAGGACTCTGGTGAAAAGACCTCATTCACCACAGCGCTGGAGTGCAGCGGCTTTCTTCTCCTCAGGGGTCCTCCTGCCGCTCTCAGAATCCGCCTTTTGTTCGCCGCAGAGACGGACAGAAAGAGAGAGAGGGGATGAAGCCTGCGCCGGTCTAACGAGACCTTCGTTTTGTCGTGTCCACGAGGCCGTTTCTTCACTGCAACAGTAGACACATACAGACTGCCCTAATGAAATAAAAACTGACAATACAAAGTACCATGGTACTGTCACGTTTTTTTTTTCCAGCTTGGTACCTTTGTAATGCAGTAAATCTGCTGATTTGCAGAAATTTACCATGTTACGTCGAATGGTACTGTGGCAGAACTACAAACTATAAAGTGATAGTATCAGCTGGTAATATCATGGTATAATTTTTAGTGCTGCTGCTTTTTCCCTTACAGAAATTTACTGTGTTTACCATAGTAATACCTGCTGATTTGTATTTCCCCTTACAAAATTACCATGTTATACTACTACAACTACCATGTTTTTTCATGTACCATGGTGATATAGTAAATATTTTTCCCTCTGGTTTGTTTTTTACTTAAAAAATATTACGTTAAACTAACAAATTGATTTGTATTTCTCTTACAAAGATTTCCATGATATACTAACAAAAATTACAATTGTACTAACCTGTTTTTTTTACATGGTACCATGGTGATACAGTAAATATTTTACACAGTTTTTCCGTTACAAATATTTGTTACACTAACAAAAAAGTACCATGGTATTACCATGTTTTTGTCCAAGTGTCTCGACAATACCGATGTAAAACTGTAAATTTGTTACCTTTCTTAATGAAAAGTACTGTGGCAGTACTATAGTACAGTGATTGGGTCAGATAGTTGTACCACAGTACTTTTTCCTGTACTGAAATTTGGTTCTTCCATAATGTTTTTAAACAGTATACATTTAATTCCCTTACCAACACTTACCATAGTAAATTAACAAAAAGTACAATGGTACTACCACGTTTTTTCTTTTCTTTTTTTCTACAGACTTGAACTTGTTACAACATAGTGCCATTTATAATACAGTAATTTTTTTCATTTGTAGTCATTTTCTGATGAATACTAACAGATAATTACCATGGTATATTGGGAAAAGTACCATAGCTCAGTACCATTTTATATATAAGTAAAAAAAAATCTTACTTACCCCAAATTTTTTAATGGTAGTTTTCAACATTGATAAAAATTAGAAATGTTTCTTGAGCATCAAATCGTCTTATCAGAATGATTTCTGAAGGATCATGTGACACTGAAGACTGGAGTAATGATGCTGAAAATTCAGCTTTGATCACTGGAATAAATTACATTTTACAATATATTTACATATTGAACAATTAATTTAAGTTGTAATAATATCTCACAATATTACTGAATAAATTACTGAATTATCAAATAAATGCAGCCTTTGTGAGCAGACTTCTTTAAAAAAAAAACTTCCAAATTTCCAATTTTGTAGTCTTTTTTTTTTTTTTTTTTTTTTTTTTTATGACTGGAAGTTAGGGTTACGATAGTTTTATTGTAGTAACATCCATAAATAAACAAATTTGTGAATGTTTATGAAACTTGTCACACATTGCTTCAGGGCTGCATGGCACTGAATGTGACGAGTGAATGCTAATGTATAGATGTTTGCTTGGAGTGAGTGCCTGAGCAGGTTTTCATCTGTGTGAAAGCACATGCTTCTCTGTGTGTGTGTGTGTGTGTGTGTGTGTGTGTAAGTGTACGTGAGCGTGAGGGAAAAAAATGCATCAGGGCAGCTCAGGGACGTGGAGTGTAAACTAGGTGCTAATGCCTCCTTTTGCCTGTTTTGTCAGTGCAAACGTTCTAATTAATGGGAATGGAATAAATAAATTAAGCGGCTACGTCTCTCCACAGCTGAGCAGCGCGAGAGAGAGAGAGCGAAAGATTGAGAGAGCGGCTGTGAATTTCTCTTCCTGTTCCACTTATCATGTTATGAACTATTAGTCCGGGCTTTGATGCAGAGGCTTTTGACAACACACACAAAAGCAGCTTTATTCCGTCGGATTTATGAGGTATTCATGTAACTAATAAAATCATTTTCCTTCAGATTTGAATTCATTGTGCATGTAATTAACTTTGCAGAGAGCGCGCTAAAATATATGCAAGTAAAGAGCCAGTGCTGGTTAGTGGTGTTTGCCAAGTCAAGCATCACTAGTACTGTTACTTGGAGGTTAAGTGATTTGAAGTAACTCCGAACACTAAGTATTAAACTTTGTGTTTGCGTTGTGGTATGTTTACATTGGGAATGCCTCTGTGCTGTCCCATAATCCCTTGCACCGTCCACAACCTGTACAGACCCCTGTTTATCCTGATACTTCTTGCCGTTCCAGTCTTTGCCTCTCTCCTTTTCTCTCTCTCTCTCTCTTAACACACACGCACACACACAGAGAGGACGGCCAGTGCAGGTGCAGTGATTAGAGCAGATTTATTGTAGTCTCTTGCTCTCATTTAGTCTAATTTTATAGAGCCGCTTTAATTACAGTGCAGTCCTGAACCTCTGAACCTTACCTGCTCTGATGATAATGCCCCATTCACTCTCTCTCTGTCTTTCTCGCTCTCTCTTTTAAATACATCATAAGGTGCATTAAAGGAATTATTCACCCAAATCGCTGCATATTATTTTCTTTCTTCCGTGAAACACAAAATGAGATGTTAGGCAGAATGTACACGCTGCTCTTTAACTCTTTCCCCACCAGCATTATAAAAAAAAAAATGCCAGCCACCGCCAGCATTTTTGATCTTTTACACAAAAATGTCATGGCCCGCAGAATATTTTGTTGTATGAATATCTGAACATGCAATATATCAAAAGAAAGAACAGAGCCTCTGCTTTTAAACAAACAAATCTTTGACTTGAACGTGGGTAAGTTTCATAAAAAAAGCAACATAAAAAAAGCAACATTTTGATCAAAAATAACAGTGAAAACATGGAAAGTCAGAAAATTCCTTCATAAATGATAGAAAATTTGCGGAGAAAGAGTTAAAAGTGGATAGTGATTTGTACTTTTAAGCTCAAAAAAGTACCATTACTGGAACAATAATTTACTAAAAAAAAAAAAAAAAATTTGAAAACAAAACAACTGAACAAAGCTGGTGTTACACTCTTAAAAATAAGGCTTTCAAAAGAGGTTTCTTGCAGTGATGCCATAAGGGTCTTTCGCACCGGAGGATCGTTTTCATAGTTCCTATAACTATTGGTGCAAGTACTCGCTTTTTGCTGTGTTTTCACCACAGGAACTGGGAATGATTTTACTTATAGGAACAGACTAAATTAGCTCTTACTTCAGAGTAGGGTCTAACCCAGCACAATAGGATACCAGTGACGTAAGCGTACGTTGATTGGCCAAACGTATATGTCGAAACACAGACACCCACCATTTTTAAAAAGCTGTGTAAACACACAGTTTGCATATACACTCAGGAAAAAAAGGTACAAAAGCTGTCATTGGGGCGGTACCTTTTTAAAAGGTACACTTTTGTTCCTTTTAGGTACTTATATGTACACTTTAGGTACCAATATGCACCATTTAGGTACAAAAGTGTACCTTTTGGAAAGCTACCACCCCAGTGACAGCTTTTGTACCTTTTTTTTCTCAGAGTGTACTTTGTGAACTAACATAACATACCGAAAGCTAATGTTAACGGCATTTACCTTTAGCCTTGTCTGCGGCATTGTTCTTTTCTGAGCCTCGATGATATGTAGCACTGCAAGTTGTTGTAGGAGATTTCGTCTCTTAGCCCTCCTTTTTGCTCTTTCAATCGCATAACTTATACATCTACATCCCATTTCTGTTATCATGAAACACACAACAAGAACACAGCTACGATCACGGCATCCCCCATCCTCCAATTGTTGACATTGCTAAATGCCGTGCTTAAATGGTGGCCGGCTTACGTCACTTCAGAGTTCCTACTGGCGGTGCGAATGTAACCTGGAAAATGGCCCTATGGGAAAATGTAGTTTTTGGTGGACTGTCCTGTTGGCTATTCCACCATTCTAGTTCCTATAACTGAGTTCCTACAGCTCCTCTGTGCAAAAGCCCCTATAGAAGAACCATTTTTGGTTCCCTAAGGAACCTAAGTTCTTAAAAGTGTGAAGAACATTTTAATAATCTAAAGAACCTTTTGTGGAATGGGAAGATTCCGTGGATGTTAAAGGTTCTTCATGGAACCATCAATGCCAATAAAGAACCTTTATTTTTAAGAGTGTAGATTTTAGAAATGCGTTTAGTTTTGTCTTTTGATGAAAATATTGTTTAAATTTAGTCAATATTTCATGTCTTCATTAATTTGTCAATTGTACTTTTATCTAAATTGGTGTCTAAATTGTCCACAAAATATAATTTCAGTTGATTGTAGTTACCATTGTTTTTTGTTTTAGCAGGACAGTTGTTCATGTGATCGCAAGAATGAATGCAAATTCAACCATTCACTGCAATATTTGCAGCAGCTTGCACTTTTGTCTTATTCCCTGTCTTAATTTTTCTGCAAAAAAACCCCAAAAAAACAAAAACCTGAGGTGGGAAAGCAGAAACACAATTGATTTCAGTAATTATGCACAAAAAAAAATGGCAGGTAATTGTAGGCTACTCTTACCGTCACTAATAGGCCTACTGATTACATCTAAACAATGATAATTGGTGGGTTTTCACTACAAAACAACACAAAAATGCGGCAAATATTCAGTCATTTTGGGCCACAAAAATTAAAGAAAAAAATCCTGTGTAAAGCCTGGATCTACACACTGTTTCTGATATTTACATTCTGACTAGCATGCAAGTTTTATTGTGCATTGTGTCGTCTTTCAAGATTTTTTCTTGAAATGTTGTTAGTGCATTAAAATCTTACCATATTTTTACTTCACTTACTTAAAGTTGTTTCATTATTATCTTGATGCGCATATTTTGTTGATGAACTTATCTAATCGGATACATTTTATTTGTTTTTTAATGCAGTTTTTGATTGTTAAATTATTTTTTAGGGAGCTTAACTTGTACTTGAACATTCATATTTTAATATAACACACATAGAGATGAAAGAAAATATTTTAATTTCAATGAAAAAACACTTTGACTGTTGTGCATCATGTTCCTTGTCCTCTTGTTCTCCTGAGATTGTGAAGTGGCTACACATGCTCCCTTACAAGCACGTTTCCTTTCATTTTGTCGTTCTGTTTTCCTTCTCTCATCTGTTTTTCTCTTCATTTGACATCATCCCCTGTGACTCCTTGAACCAGAGATACAAGAAAACACGTTGGTGCCTGTGTGTGTGTGTCCGTATACTGTATGTGCACATGTGCGTCAGAGTGCGAGACTAGGCCACAACAAACAGCATCTGCAGATATCACATATGGGCAAAACCATCACAGATCCCCCACACACACGTCCCCGAGCAGCTGAACCCCTCTTCACACCTGATGCTGGGGGTCTGTGTGTTCCCCACTCTATTCCACAAACACAGATGGGACCCTGAACCCCCAGGACGGGCCTCAGACCGGGGGCTTTCCTGGCTATTGGTCCAGGCCGGTCGCCTCTGATTGTGGTTGTGCAAGTGCTTCTGACAGGCTGGTTCTGAATCCACAGCTCCTTCTGCTTATCTGTTACTGCTGCCCAGTTTAAGACACAACATACAGGTTGAATTTCAGATTTTAGAGCTCATATGCTTGTAAAGTCCAAGTATAAATTATACAACGATTAGTTTTGTTTCTCTAATTTAATTGACCAAGCAGCATTCTAAGAGTGCTGGTATGTGTATAAAATAGTTAATTTTTTTCTGTTGATGCATTTCCATTTGAAACAAGGACATCTATCGTTCTATCTATCGTTTTATCTCTATCGTTCTATCGTTCTGTCTATCGTTCTATCTATCTCTATCGTTCTATCTATCGTTCTGTCGTTCAATCGATCGTTCTGTTTATCTATCGTTCTATCTATCGTTCTATCTATCTATCTCTATCGTTCTATTGATCATTCTGTTTATCGTTCTATCTATCGTTCTGTCTATCTATCTATTGTTCTGTCGTTCTAGTAACAGTTTAATTACTATTTCTATCTATCTATTGTTCTATCTGTTATTTTGTCATTATATAGTTCTAGCTATCATTCTGTTCGTAAGGTCTATAAACTCCATCCATCCATCCATCCCATCCCATCCATCCCATCCAATCCATCCATCCATCCAATCATTTTTGTAGTTAAAAATTACATTTATGTGAATTTCAGTGTATTTTATTTGAAAACGATGTTTTCCATAATGTGAGGACTCACATGTAAGGAAGCTCACAGTTCATCTACAGTAACTGTTGGGGTGGAGGAGCTATATCTGATGATGTGTTGAAAGTGAGGTATGCAGCTGTTAGCATCATTGACTCGATTCTACAGAAATGCTTTTCCAGAACTTTGTTAGAGCTTCTTTTATATCAGATAAGATACACATCAAGAATATAGAGCACTGTACTGCCTATAGCTGTAAATAAATCAGTGAAAACAATGGCGTTTTTGGCAGCCTGATGTGTTATTTTAGTGAAATGATCTGTACTTGTAACACACTCTGGGATTGTGTTGTATACATACATCATATATAATCCTACAAGAGTCTTTTTATAGCAAGGTCTGTTCAGCATTAAATGTTAAACAGAATTAAGCCTTGCAGAATAAGTCATTGAAGATTTAGGTTTTAAAGTGAGGCTGTGTTTATTCTGTTGTACACGCACGCACACATGCAAGAGTAGATCTCTTTATGGCCTACTTTTGTGGTTAGATTTTAATCTGTGGTTTTGGCCATTTAAGAAAACCTAAAGGTTTTGCCTTTCTATAGTTATTGTATTTTTTTTGAATGGGACTTTGTATTACTTTAAAGTCCTGTATTTGATCCTGTTTGTGTGTGTGCAGAAAACCAGTATTTGCTTGTTGTGGGTGGTACTACTATGTAGTTGCTGAAGTTTTTTTATTAATAGGGATTCATGGTAGGTTCTCAATTTAATATGTATGCACTACTGTTCAAAAGTTTGGGGTCAGTATAAATGTTAAATTTCTATTTCTATCTATTTCAAATAAATGCTGTTCTTTTGAACTTTCTATTCTTCGAAGAATCATGAAAAAAATGTATCACAGTTTCCACAAATATATGAAGCAGCACAACTTTATTCAACATTGATAATAATCAGAAATGTTTCTTAAACATCAAATCATCATATCAGAATGATTTCTGAAGGATCATGTGACTGAAGAAATATGAATGTATTAAAAAAAATTACAATAGGAAAATATTGTAAATTTATCATATTTTACAAAAGTTTTAAATCAAATAAATGCAGTTTAAATAGAAGAGACATCTTTCATAAAAAAAAAAAAAAAATCTTAACCCCAAACATTTGAACATTTAAAAAAAAAAATCTATATTTATATATATATTTTAATATATACATTTTTAAGTATTGGTCTTTATTGATATTTATTTATTTATTTATTTTTGCTTATTATAAAATGATGTCTTTTAAACATCATGCACTAACACATGGAAAACACATAATCTTTTCTTATGTCAGTTGATCCGTATTTCATACTGTACATTTTATAATGTGATGTCTAAATCTGCTGCATACAAACGATTTGTTTTAGTTTTTAATGTGTTTAATGTCAATATAATTTGCTGATGTTGACATCAAAACGCAGCAAAACCTAGAAAGAATAGTTTATTTGCTACAAGTGAATTTAGGCATCAGTCATGTGAATGTCGAGTTCATTGCAGATTTTTATTGTGGTCAGATTTCACTGTTGTCCTAAAACCAGCTGTAAAGGGCCTCGTGCCGCTGCTGGTCTGTGATTATTTAGCGAACGCAGCCACAGAATTTGCCTTTATATAAGCTGTGACATCATGGTTGATGCTGACTTGTGATAGGACACAGTTTAATGTTGCAGAAACGTTCTCACAGTTACAGTTTGAGAAAATAAAGAAGCTTTTGTTCAGTCGCTTGCTTCGTGGTCTACTTGCGCTCATTTTTGAGGGGGAAAACCTCTAATTTACCCACAGGTGACACACAAAACCAAAGTAACTCAAGCAAAGTCTGTGTCTCGGTGTCTTTTTCCTCTTTTAGGGTAATTTGATAACCAAATGCAACACAAACAGTCTCAAATTACGCGTTTTTCCGGTTATCGAATCACTGTAACGGTTTTCGAACCTCGTTTGCTCTCTTCTTCTCACATTTACCAGCACATTTCTCCCACTTTGCCTCTCTTTCTCTCTCTCGTTCGCTAGCGCTCTCTCTCCCTCTCTTTCCGCTCATTTTCAGCTCTCTCTGAGGAGTTGTCCTGGTTAGACCTCCGCTCGAAACGCTCGGCAACACAGAGGCTCTTTGTGGTTGCGTTCTTTCACAAGGTGTTTGTGAGAAAGAGCAGGATTTCGCTCCTGTACTCTCCTTTCCATCGTGCTTTTTTTCTTTCTTTCTGTCTCTCTGTGGTTTGCTCAGTAAACACTCATGTCCTACACATGCAGTTCATCATATCGAGACAAAGATGCTGAATCTCACCCAGAGCAGGCCAGATTAAATGCACACTTTCGTTTGAAATTCACTCTCTTCAGGGTTTCTCCTCTGCTTGACTTGGCCGTCTCCACCCAGGCTGGATTTGAATGCTCTTAAACACACACACAGATGTGCATATACGCATTTAGAGGTCAGCTGCAGCGGATGTGGCCGTGGCCATGGTGACTTTTTTTTTTTTTTTTTTAGGAAGACATCTGTTCGTGGACTAGTGTGTGTCCTCTTTAAGAAGAGTATCTGCTACACACACATTAAAGTGGAAGTTCACCCGAAAATGAAAATTGTCATCATTTACTCATCCTTATGTCATTCCAAATGACTTTCTTTCTTCTGCAGAACACAAAAGAAGATAGTTTGAAAAATGGCTGCAGTGTTATTTTTTAATTGTTTATACAATGAAAGGCAATTTGTTCAGTGTTGTTTTTGGACCCCATTGGCTCTCATTATTTGGACAAAAAACGTTTGGTCTTCAAAATATCTTTTGTGTTCTGCAGAAGTCATTTGGAATGACAGGAGGATGAGTAAATGAAGACAATATTTTAATTTTGGGGTGAATTATCTTTTTAGTGTAGGAGATTGATGGGGTGATCACTAAGAAAGAGTTGTGTCCATTGATGGGGGTGTTTATTCGTCAAGAGAGTACATTTTCACAGCTGTTTGAAGAGAATCTTGCTGAGCAAGTTAGTTAAAGTTAGTTAAACTATTAATTTCGAAATTTAGTTGATGGCAGTGCTTATAGATAAGAAAATTCTCCAATATATGTAGCGTCCGTTGCGGCCAGGGGAGTGAGGTTTACACACACAGCTCTTACTGCCCTATGTTACACTCACACTCCTAAACCTTACTCCCATCCAGGTCACGGCACCAAATGTAACCGGTCCTACTCGACCTGCTTCGAGCAGGATTCGAACCGGAGTCTCCGGCATGGGGGGCGGGCGTGCTAACATATCTGAGTGGAAAGGCTTCTCGAACAAGAAAAAAAGTGGGGCGGGACATGATGTTGTCCATCTGGAATTGTTTGGATGGTTGTGGTTTGCTATTGGTGGATCTCATGTGAGTGGCAGGTTGTCCCGCACTCAGGCCAGTAAACGCGTCATCAGAGAAGAGAAGAGATGAGCTGCAAGAGGAGGGGAAGTTATTTTGATTAATGATTACAAGGAACTAGGGCTGTGTAAAAAATCGATTCTCATTTTTATGAACCGATATCGATTCTTAAATCCCAACAAGGTATGTTAATAGATCCATTACAACTTACCAAAATCCGTATCACGTCACATGTAATCGCTCAATCAGTGTTTTAACCACGGAAAGACATCAGCAAAACAGCTTGTAAATCATGTAATGTCACATTTACCTCAGAAAAACCATTCAGTGTCCAAAAACTCAATTGTCAGCTAGAATAATGAAGTCTAGAGAGGAGCATTTTGATAAATATATGCACCACATTACATATTCATTATAATTTTTAATGTTCTTCAATATTAATGAATGTTTGAATAAATCCGTCAAGTTTTTATAACTGCCACCATTTAAATGTTTATATTTCAAAAAAAAATATTGGGACCCACTTTATATTAGGTGGCCTTAACTACTATGTACTAACATTTAAATTAATAATTTGATACAATGCATTTATTGTGTACATACATGTTTTTACATTGTACTTACATTTTAAAAATTACCTGCATGTAATTACATCTGTAATTAATTTCTGTAGTTACATTTATAATTACACTGTTGACACTTCCCTTACACCTAACGCTACCCTTAAACTTACCCATACCACCACACCTGTCCCTAACTTTACCCGTATCCCACCTCAATATCAGCAAAAGTGTACTTGTTTTTTGATGTAAGTACATAGTAATTAAGGCTATCTAATATAAAGTGGGACCAAATATTGGAGTAGAAATATGATTATGTAATTGTAAAGTTAGTATTATAACTTTATTATTATAAAAAAAATCTTTGAGTGTAATTTATGTTTGTATTTAAATCAGTTCATTTTAACCTTCAATATTATAGTAATGTAGTACCAACTGACTACCACAATAATTGGAATCGAATCGAATCGCAAGCTTGCGAATGGAAATCGAATCGAATTGTGAAATTTGTGTCAATACCCAGCCCTACAAGGAACCATTAATTTTATAAAATGATGTGCACAGATCAGTCATTCATAAGTCCTGCATTATTCCATAAAAAAATTATTTCATGGTGACTTTATGTATGTACAACGGGCTGCATGACATTTTGTGTAATTGCATAGAGTATGTTTCTGATCTTTTTCTGATCATATACAAACATATTGACAGCGACATGTCTATAAAGACATGAGACTTGCGGACTGCATTTAACACACACACAGATGCATGCAGGCAGAAACACACTTGTGCTCCTCCAGCCCTGTCATTAGTGCAGCTTTCATGTGGTCAAAGGGTGGTACAGAGACCACTCATTATTCTCTTTTACAAGCGCTTTCACTGTCCTCCTCCAACTCTCTCTCCCTCTCCACCAGGGTGTTGAAATGAAAGAATGTTAGTTACTTTATATGAGTAAAACTGTTCTACTATTACTCATGCAGGTTCTCATCGGAACTGCAGTGCAGAACGAAACGCGAGCGTCGCCTCAGGCTTTGTTCTCGGTGGTGACGGCGGCCGACACAGGCCGTGTTTGTGTTCAGATGATGTCATGGCCGCGTGACCCCATGGCCTAATGTGTTGTATATTTCGTCTTAAGTCTCTCGTCAGGCTCCACGGTTGTTGTCTGCAGTTAAGAACTCAACATGGGAGAGTGAACGCCACTGCCAGCCACTCTGTTTTCCTTTCCTGATTTACAGCCTCTCGCTTGTGTTTGTTATTAAACACTGACATTTATTTCTGTTGCTGATCAACACTATAAAAACAGTAGAATCAATTGTGGTTTTTCAGAGAAGATTGATAGATAATAAATAGATAGATAGATAGATAGATAGATAGAGAGATAGATAGATAGACAGACAGACGGACGGACGGACAGAGGGGTAGATAGAGGGATAGATAGAGGGATAATCAGACAGACAGACAGACAGACTATAGATAGATAGATAGATAGAAGATTTTTGTTTTTAATAGTTATTTCTTAAATGTCCAGTCCCTTTTTAAGGAAATTAATCTACATAATAATATGTGCAATTATTAGCTTTGTGTGGACAACCACACACATTCAGTAGTTATCAAAATGCACTAGAATGCAAACACAGTGCATGCATTTTTGAAATAAGTAATTTACCCACCTTGTACAGACCATAATCTTACATGCATTCATCCTCTGGTTTTTGCATTTCTATGAATGACAGTGCTAAGCTTGCAAATATTTTATTTATTGTATATATTAACAGTTAACAAGTAATTGATCTCAGCACCCCTAGTGCAAACGCACAGGTCTTCTGTGTGGATTTGGATGATAGCAGGAGAGGGTGTGACTGTGTGCTGGTTCACATGAGGACACGGGCAGGTAAATCCAGTTTGAGTTCTCAGCCCTTGGGCTCTGAATGTTCTCAGCACGATAAGCCCTGTCTCACCTCGTCACCCTCCTCCATCTTCATCTGCCCAGGACCGCTGAGAGCTTGCTTGCTTTCTGTCTTGCTTATTTTTTCCTTCTTTCTTTCTTTCGTTCCTCCTTCCGAAACGTCCATTACCATATCTACATTTCAGCTCCAGATCTTCCTCAGCACTTGATACACAGTGATACGAACAGTAAAGATGGCGTCGGTTCTTCCGTATCAATTCCAAAATCCTCATCCTTTGGAAGTGCTTGCAGAGTGGATTTGCAGCGATGAAAACAGCGTCTTCTTGACATGTCTACAACACGAACCAAACTCTTCCAGTCTCAGCTACAACTACAGTGTTTGAGGGTCAAAGTAGACGTTGTTTGCGGGCAGCCAATGAAGACTATAGGCTAGGGCTGGACGATTAATCAAAGTAATCGAAACCGAAATTGAGAACCGATGTAATTTTCCCATGTCGGTTATTTCGGTTTTTAATCCTGTTAATACTTTCCCCTTAAAACAATACTACAGCGCGTGTAGTCACGTGACTCCGCCCCATCCAGTCAGTGGCATGGAAGTGCGGAGGCGAACTCAAACATTGAGTCAACACACACAGACAGCGGCATCACGAAAGTTTGTCAATTGTATGTGTTTAAAGGCTTGCCAGTTTGAACATTCAAATTATTTTACACCATTCAATAACATCAATATGGAAAACATGGCACTTTAGTGCCCGTGAGTTGTTTTCTGTGACGCAGAGAGCCGAGCCGCGTTGTGTGTCTGACAACGCGCAAGCCCTGAAGCCAGATCACTTTCACTTGCGTCTTCAGTAAACTTTGTCAATTGTATGTGTTTTAAGGCTTGCCAGTTTGGACAGTTTGGACATAACACTCATATAGACAGTAGCACATCACCTGAAGATCGTACGCACAGAGAGGAGCACAGAAACTCATCGTCAACTCTGTCCTGTGATTTATTTATTTAAGTAGCTTAGAAACTCAAAAGTTATAGCATATATTTTTCTACTTTTGAAGTAACTACATACAACGCACAGCTTCACAATTAATAAAGAGACTGTATGACTAATTCACACAGGCAGTCTCTCTTAATGCATTCATATAACTACTCTCACGGTGCTAATTTATTTAAAAAATAAATATCCCACCTTTAATTGTCAAGCATATTTACAGTACATACCTTGCCAGTGAATTATGAGGGCAAAAAAAAAACAAAAAACAAAACAAAATAATCGTTCTTTAATCATAATTGAGGTAAAATGTTAAATTAATCGAGGTTTTGATTTAGGTCATATCGTCCAGCCCTACTATAGGCTGGCATTATGCAATTTTGTTACATAGGTATGTAACCAGAAGTGAGACTGGAATTGCTGACGACTCGTTTCGGCAGTTCAGAATCGTTTCTTTCTTTTAGGAGACAAGAACTTTATTTGTTGTGCACTTTGATCTTTAAAACTTTGCAGACCTTTTACATTCACAAACAGCTGTATTACACCCCACATGAAAAGTAGTATTAAGGGCACTTTAATATGGTGTGGATGACTTGAACCTAGATCTGTATGCAGAGAAAGTCAGGACAGTTTGCCCCTCATGGCCTTGTGTCCTTGTCTCAGGCCATTAGCTGTTAATTATCATAGCTAACTTTGTTAGATGCTAATTTTATTTTTGGTGGGAAAACCCCATGACCAGTTTAAAGTAACTTTCCACCAAGCCACGACTCGAATCATATGCTGTTGTAATTGTTTGGGCTTGTTTCAATAGAAATGGTGAAATTGTTTACATTTTAAGATCACCTTTCTAGCATTGTGGTTCAGCCATCTCCTCAGGTTTTTGCAAATTGCTTGGAGTCTCTCAGGTCTCTGATTGTATTATTTTAGTATTTGCTCCACTGATGTGCAACTGTAAACGGTAGAAGTCAGGACAGCTACCAAAAGTATTGAATAATGCTCTTGGGATTGTCTAGTTAACAGTGAACATGTACAGAATTTCTGTGGCCCAATCTGGAAATCATTTATTTTGCTATATCAATCAATGTGCCGATCAAAACGAGCCCAGTAGAATAGCTCTTTATCAGTGAAGGAGTCTCACAGCATCTCTGGACCGGTGCGAGAGGTTTCGTTTGGCCCGGTGGGTCTCCTGAGGTCAGAGCTGTAGAGATCACAAAGACACGCGGAATGCCGCGCGACCGCCAACACAAACACGCAGACTCGGGTCTGCAGCCTCGCGGGACTGACGCTCCTGCTTGCTGGGTCTCACTCACAGCGATACACATATTACAGACACAGAACCATATCAGACTGATGTCCAGGAGGTCCAGGACATCAGTCCTTGTGAGGTCATAAAACGACAAATAACGGTTTATCGACCTGTAGCATCAACAATAGCATGATTTCAAGGCAAAGTCAAACTAGCATATCAGCCTGTTTAAAAAACAGAAATAGTATTTGATTTTGAGGCAAAATTATTATTGTAGTGTTTACATTTGCGGAGGAATTTTTATTTTTATTTTAATAAGTATATAAAGTAATAAAATTCATTTTTTGGGTTGGTGATATTACACTTTTTTTTTTCACCTGGACCTATACATTTTGGTTTAAATACTGTTATTTATATTTTTTATATATCATTTTTTTATATATATTTTGTATTACTTATATTTTTATATTATATATTTTTTATTTGTATATATAAAACAATTAAACTATTATTATTTTTTGTGGTCAATATTTTTCAGACCAATTTTTTTTTATTTATATATAAAAAAGTAAAATTAAAATCATATGTATTATATATATATACATCTATTATATACATTATATTATTTATTATTATTATTTTTATATATTTTTTGGTCAAATGTCAAGGTGATATAACTGTCCTGAGCTCATAATGAAGAGTGTTCATTAAAATACACACACATATATATGTACTTTTTCAATGAAATATTTAATAGGCAAAAAACTTAAAAAAAAAAAAATCCAGGACATAAAACACATAGATGACCTCCTGTAGACCTTTATTTGACATGGTGGAGTTGCATTTTAAATGTATAAACATAGATTTGATGATTTTGTGCTGTGCAGAGGTTTATTGTGTGTAATTGTGCAGATTTGTGTGTTCATGGATGCACCGAAGACCTCCAGAATCACAGAGACATGAGTTTGGCTCTAAGTATTGTCGTCTAAATGCCAGTGAAAAAGAGCCAGAGCATGAAGAAGGGTCTATCTTCACATTTGCTATCAATTTAGGACCTGAGAATAAGCATCGTCTCTTTCACTCTCTCTCTCTTTCTCCTGAGGAGAATTCGAGATGAGGAATGTTTTTATATCAATGGGGAAAAAGGATTGCAAGGGGGGAAGGTATAGAGATGGCGTATAATAACAGCAGTCTTTCTCCAGATGTGTGGCAGAGATTCTGACCTCAGTGTGACCTGCAGTTTGATCAGCGTCAGTCATCTGCCACCTGCTGACCGTATAGCACACGCACACAGACACCGCCACACGTCCTGTGCATTTTGTTATTATTCCACATGGTTGAAAGCCAAATTCCAGGACACACACTCTGTCATACTCATTCTACAAGGCCGACTGGAGTTGCCTGCTTTTTTGCAGCAGTGTATCAGTGGAAGGATTCCCTTGGTTTTGCTGTGGTTTTGAGGCTGGAGTGTTTTTGAAAAAGCTGTTAAATATATTGAGTTTGATGCTAACTTTAATCTGATGTACTTCCCACCGGCGTCCCAACGGGAACTTCCGCATGTGTGTACGGGTAGGCCAGCTTCCAGGTCAGAATCGTTCTTTCACGACCGTGAAAAATAAACCAATACAATGCGGTATCATTTACATAATTCCCAACATGTATTTAGTGTTTTTTTTTTTTTTTTTGAGGCCCGACCCCTAATATGCTAGTATTATAAGACCCTTAGCCTTAAGTTTTAAATCTCGTCCTACGTTGTTTGTGCTAAATAAATGAAATGTTGTGGCTTTTTGAGCCTAGCGGATGATAAAACCTGAAACAATCAAACCATAGACATACTGTTCACAGTTTGGGGACATTAAATTGCATTAAATTAATCAAAAGTGACAGTAAAGACTTCTATTTTAAAAGATTTCTATTTCAAATAAATGCTGTTCTTTTGAACTTCTTCAAAGAATCCTGTAAAGATGTATCACAGTTTCCACAGAAATATGATTTTTCAACATCTAATAATAATCAGAAATGTTTTTTGAGCGTCAAATCATCATATCAGAATGATTTCTGAAGGATCATGTGACACTGAAGACTGGAGTAATGATGCTGAAAATTCATCACAGGAATAAATGACATTTTAAAATATATTCACATAGAAAACAGTTATTTTAAATTGTAATAATATTTCACAGTATTACTGTTTTTACTGTATTGTTTTGATCACATAAATGCAGTCTGGTGAACAAAAGAGACTTCTTTCATTAAAAACATAAAAAAATCTTATGGACCCCAGACTTTTGAACAGTAGTGTATATTGAATGAAGGACTCAAGACATTTCTAGAGAGCAGAATATCACAGAAACTTAAGAAAATGTAAAAAATGAATGAATAAATAATAATTTCACATTACTTTTATCCATTAGCTGTTCCAGTTTGAAAAACAAACAAACAAATGAAATGGATTTCATATGAATCTTCAGATCTCTGTGGAGTTTTCTCGCTAATGGTTGTGTCATCACACAGCGATCTGTCATAGCAGATCTTTTTGTGGACCTCAGTTCCTCGGAGTACAGCGCCGTGGTCCAAATGGAGAGAGAGACCAGATGTTTCTTTTGTTTAGATTTGAACTGGGCGGAAAGGAAGGGTGTAGGAGTCGGTGGGCGGTCGGGTGTAAGGAAACTAAACCATTCACAGTTGAATAGCTCTGTACTGTATATGTCTGTGTGTGTGTGTGAACCAGAGAATGCATATGTGTCCTTTGTAAACTTATCTGAATGTATACATGAGCGTTTCAACTCAGGTGTATCACAGACACACGACGATGGGAGAAACTAACTTGAAATTGCAACGCTACTAAGCCGCATTTTTCAGTAGTGCGACTAGTTCGACTATTTTCGAAACAGATGAGCTTTTTCTTATTGGTTCAGTTTGTTTGAGTACTTAACTTTAAGGATACATGTTATATTACAACGGCTATTGGTCAATATTAGAGACTTTATTTTATATGTATCATTATTGGACATGTTTCAGCATGTTGGATATTAAGTTGTACGTGCTAATTTCCCCCTTTTTTCATTATTATTTTTGCTGTCATTTTAAAGCTGATATAACAAGAATCTTTAATAATTTTTTTAAATACTGTAGATTATGTTGTCATATTTAACATTTTAAATAATCTTTTTTTTTTTTTGGTTTATTTTTAATGTTAATGTTAATGTAATGGCCAGATTTATTAATTAAGTTATTCAACATTTTAAAAATATTACTTAGATTATAGTAAGTAAGATTTTTGTAAAACTTCAGTGCTGTTCATAAATTTGCTTAAAATAAAATTTTATTATTGTCCATTTATAATCTGTCATTAAATAAATCTGTGCAGAAATAAGTAATGTTTTTTTTGTTGTTTTTTTTTGTTAACCAGAATTCAATATTTTATGGATGGATGGATGGATGGATGGATGGATGGATGGATAGACGACAGATAGATAGACAGATAGATAGATAGACAGACAGATAGACAGACAGATAGATAGATATACAGACAGACAGACAGGCAGATAGACAGACATAGACAGACAGACAGATAGACGACAGATAGATAGATAGATAGATAGACAGACAGATAGATAGACATAGACAGACAGATAGATAGATAGACATAGACAGTTAGACAGACAGACAGACAGATAGATAGACATAGACAGACAGACAGACAGACAGACAGACAGATAGATAGATAGATAGATAGATAGATAGATAGATAGATAGATAGATAGATAGATAGATAGATATACAGACAGACAGACAGATAGACAGACAGATAGATAGATTTTTCGTAGTTTTTCGTGTAGCTAGCAGAGTGGAACTGCGTAACATGACAAGTATCTTGTTTCAACTTTTTTTTCAAGTTTTAAAGTATTTTTACAGCAGTGGATTCACATATGCACAACTGCACTTGTTTATATGTGTGTAGAAGTGTCATGTGGGTAGCCGATCATAGTGTGTGTGTGTGCATGTAAAATTACCTACCAGTAAAACCACATTCATTACAGTCATCACACAGCCGTGGCAGCGACTCAAACCTCAAACCTGACTGCAGCGCCGGTACCCGCCGATCCCATACGCCAGTCATCTTGGCTCGGGGTCTGCGGCGAAAGGTGGGCCTGCATGAGGAGAAACCTGAGCCTCCATGCGTGGAGTCTGAAACATGCTGTTCAATCTCACTGACAGGGTCATTAGAGACAGTAATCATGGTTCGGGTTTATACCGGACATTTGGCTGCATTTATCCTGCTCTTTCGAATGCGTGTGGGCAATACCGCTGAGGCCGATTCATTTCTTGCAAATCAATTCGTTCAGATGGTTCACTTTAAATGTAACAGTTGAACAAACATTTCATTGATTTGTTCACAGCATCACTCGACCATTCCCAGAATATATTGCAAAAAAATTCTGCAAAGTAACTTCTTTGCAATTAATGATAGAAAATTCATGAACGTTTGGTTAACTGTTGGGGATAAACATCTGATGTGTAACATTATATCAGAGCCGTGCAGTACAGTAGGTCTTAATATATAGGCTGTCTGTTATTAATGTTAATCAAACAATTGTGGTATCATGGAAAAAAATGTTATATATATTTTTCCTATAGATATTTGGTGTTGACTTGGTGTATGTCAAATTTGGTGTTATCACCAGGGATTTTAAGGTATGGTTGCTAGGTGATTTTGTTTTGGAACCTTCAGAAAACTATATTTTTCTCAAAATTGACTTTGCTGACTCTATCGACTTCAAACCGGTGTAGCTCAGTCATTTTTTTGTCCGGTACATCATTTTTAATAGAGAATGTGAAAATAACATTAACTCATTTTTGAAAATTTGCTCATTGCGACTCATTTTGCAAGCACGGGTCACGAATGAACAATCATAAAACAACAAAATAAAACTTCCTTCTATTGGAATAACAGTGGCATAAAATATACACCAGTATCAACCAGTTGAAAAGAGCATATATTAAAATGGTCTTAAGTGGTGTTACTCTGCACAGTTTTAATGTGTTTTGCGATGGTGAACTGCAGTATTGACGTATGTCTGTATAATCTCTGCTGCGGTGTGTTTATAGTAGTTACTCTGGACGCTTGCTGTTCCTCATCGGCAGATAAGAGCGCTTATGTGACTCCAGTAAACAGCCTTTGGTCGTCTCCTCTCCTCTTTCTCATTTTCTTTTGCCTTTAATTTACTTTTCTCTTTCTAGCGCCAGAAACACGTTGTTCTTATTTGGTGTTTCCTGTTTCTTTGATATGTGTTTACATGTGTTTGTTGTGCATGTGAGACAGCCGGTCGCGGAGCGTTTGATCAGACTTGGGGTCAGGATGGGACAGTGTAAATTAAGAAACCACATTCATTCTCTTGGTGTGTCTAAGCTTTACTACACGCAGGCTGGCCAAGGTAAATCTCAACACGTCCAGCTACTCCTGGATCTGCTCCGGGTGACAGTGAGTGTGTGTTTATGTGTGTTGGGATGAGATTTGTTGGGTTCAGCGTGTTTATGTGAAGGTTTGTTGAGATCCTTGTACGTCCAGAGTCATTATTTCTTGTGTCTGCACACATATGTTTGGGATTTATTGTGTTTGTGTGTGTAAATGTATATGAGAGTGTTTGGTGTAGCTTCTGAATGGCAGAAACTTGTTTATAAGGAAGAGGAAAAGCAGGGTCATATGACAGGAACTAAGTACTTGGTTCATGTTAACTGAAGTAGTTAACTAATGGAACCTTATTGTTAAGTGTTGCCAAAGATTTTATTTTATTTTTTTATTTTTTTGTATTTTATCAATTATTTTATTTTTTTATTTTTTTTATTGTGGTTACAACTTTAAGATAAATTAATTAAATAAATAATTCATAAATAGTTTATTGTAAGGCTGCATTACTATTGTCTTTAAAGATGGGACCATCTGGTAAAGCTATGGTTACAATTATTTGTAAAATGACACATTAAATTTATGAATGCATCATTTTACATATAACACATCTTTACCACCTCTACGGACTATTACACATTATGTCATAATGCAGACACAATGTGTCATAATGCATTATAACTTTTAAGGATATAACTGTGATCATATACACCGATCAGTCATAACATTATGACTAATATTGTAAGTTGCGAGGTGGAGCCTCCATGGATCGGACTTGTTTGTTCAGCACATCCCACAGATGCTCGATTGGATTGAGATCTGACGAATTTGAAGGCCAATTCAACACCTCAAACTCGTTGTTGTGCTCCTCAAACCATTCCTGAGCCATTTTTGCTTTGTGGCAGGGTGCATTATCCTGCTGAAAGAGGCCACAGCCACCAGGGAATACCGTTTCCATGAAAGGCTGTACATGGTCTGCAACAATGCTTAGGTAGGTGGTACGTGTTAAAGTAACATCCACATGGATGGTAGGACCCAAGGTTTCCCAGCAGAACATTGCCCAAAGCATCACACTGCCTCTGCCGGCTTGCCTTCTTCCCATAGTGCATCCTGGTGCCATGTGTTCCCCTGGTAATCGACGCACACGCACCCGGCCATCCACGTGATGTAAAAGAAAACGTGATTCATCAGACCAGGCCACCTTCTTCCATTGCTCCGTGGTCCAGTTCTGATGCTTACGTGCCCAATGTTGCCACTTTTGGCGGTGGGTCAACATGGACACCCTGACTGGTCTGCGGCTATGCAGCCCCATACGCAACAAACTGTGATTGCTTGATCGATTTCTTGAGCAATTTGAGCTACAGTAACTCATCTGTTTGATCGGACCACACGGGCCAGCCTTCACTCCCCACGTGCATCAGTGAGCCTTGGCCGCCCATGACCCTGTCACCGGTTCACCACTGTTCCTTCCTTGGACCACTTTTGACAGATACTGACCACTGCAGACCGGGAGCACCCCACAAGAGCTGCAGTTTTGGAGATGCTCTGACCCATTCGTCTAGCCATCATAATTTGGCCCTTGTCAAACTCACTCAAATCCTTACGCTTGCCCATTTTTTCCTGCTTCTAACACATCAACTTTGAGGACAAAATGTTCACTTGCTGCCCAGAGATAATCAGTGTTATTCACTTCACCTGTCAGTGGTCATAATGTTATTCCTGATTGGTGTAAGTATTGCAATGTATTTGACTTGAACTGAGTTTACTTTTTTAAAAGATGTTATGCACGTTAATTTTAAGACATTGTAATGCCTATTCAAATTAGCATAAATATTGAAATTATACATATACATTATTTTTTAACAGTCAATAGTTATAGTTATAAGAATAGTTATGTTGCAAACATATGTAATAAAATGACTTATTTATTCATAAAATTTTGACTTTATCCATCAAAATATTCAATATTATTATTCAATATTTGAATGGCCGTATTTAGTCTGTAGCTGCTGACTCAGATCTAGTCAGACACACAGAGAGGGAGAGACACTCACAGATGTTGCGGTGTGACTCCGCTGGTCTCTGATTGGTGGATGGGGTTTGAAGTGGTTAGTGTGAAGTGTGCCAGAGTCAGAGGTTAAAACAATCTGCCCTCCCTCCCTTTGTCCTCTGCTACCCCAATCTCTGCTTCTCTCTCCTCAACACTAGATCACTTCCAGACCCTTTCACCCGACCCGAGGGGAACTATCTCTCTTGGCTCTGATGAAAACAGGTTTCACATGCTTTTATTGTGAAACCTCAAATGGCTGTGGTGTGTGTTAAGTGTTTCCTCTGTGTGAGTCTCGTACTATAATACACATAACAGACAACAAACAAATATTTGATTTAAAAAAAAAAAAGTCACTATTCTAGTCTACTTCACTTGTAATGTCTTAAAATTTCTAGGTTTTGGAACAGAGCGTTACTGTGTTCATTTGTCAGGGAAAATGATTCAAGTGAAATCTAACGGCAACATGTCTCTGTTTGTTAAGGATTACTGAAGCTGCCAGGATTTACACTGTAAACACAAATGCACACAAGACACATTGTAATAAAGCTTCATCCTCCACCTGACGTTTATTTAAATGTGATGCGTGTACATTTTTGGACAAAAATCCTTTTGCTGTCCCACAGACACCTCTAAGGTTGACTTCCTGAAGAGCGTAAACACTGCGGCTCTGTTTGCTCTGTTTGTTTGAATGGTCGATTGCTGCCTCAACCAATGGTGGGAGTTTGGGACTAGACTACCTCATAGGACAATCACAAGCATAATGGCATTTTATTTGTTTGTTTTTTACTTTCAATAAAGTTGGATTATTTATTTATTTTATGAAATTGTATTTATTTATTTTTTATTAATTAATTTATTCATTCATTTTATTGAATTTATTTGAAATGTATTGTATTTTATTATATTGTTTTATTATATTTATTTGAACTTTTTTTTGATTATTTAATGTAATACATTTATTTAATTTATTAAATTTTTATAAATTATTATTTTTTTTATTTAATGGAAATTTGTATACATTTATTTTTTATTTATTTGTTTAATATATTATATAAAATTATTTAATATTTTATACATTTATTTTTACATTTATTGGTGTATTTATTTATTTAATGGAATATATATATATAATATAAATTTATTTGAATTTTATTGTATTTTATTATTATTGCTTTATTGTATTTATTTGAAAATTTTTTGGATTATTTAATTTAATACATTTTATTTTTACATTTATTTATTTTATGGATTTTATTTATTTAATTTTTATAAATTAAAAAAATATTTTATTTATTTAATGGAAATTTGTATACATTTATTTTTATTTATTTGTTTAATATTTTATTATATAAAATAATTTAATATTTTATACATTTATTTTTAATTTGATTTATTTTATGGAATTTTTAAATTTGTTGTATTTGTTTATTTATTTAATGGAATATATTTATTTTTATATTTATTATTTATTTTTATCATTTATTATCATTTATCAATCTATTATTATCATTATTATATAAAGTTATTTAATATTGTTATACATTTATTTTTAATTTAGTTATATAATATATTATTATAAAAAAAATTATATAATTTTTGTACATTTATTTTTATATATTTATCTTATGGAATTTATTTAATTTTAAATGTATTGTTCTATTTATTATATTATATTATTTCATGGTATTTATTTTAATTTTTACTTTTAAAATGTTTTATTTATAGTGTTATTTTATGGAATTTATTTATTTATTGCGACACACTTAACCTTTGAAGTGCTACATAAACCAGCACACACTCATTTATGGGTGCCATGCCTTTAGAATAAACAAAGCGTTATTGTCCATTAATGCGGATGCTAGTTATCATTATAGTTATTGTTAAAGCTATCGTTTCTTAGGCTCATTTTTGTGTTCACAAGAAGAGTGTGTGCTTGTGTGTGTTTATGCTTAAAAGTCTTGTGCATGTGCAGTCACTCTTTGATGAGCAGAATGCATTACTGTGAGCTACTCTGAGAATGTGTGTGTAAGAGTGTGTGTGTCCATGTGTGTAAAACAGTGTGAGGTCGCGTAAGCCTCTCAGCCATCGGCATGCCAAGGAAAAGCCTTGTAATTCTAATGAAAGCACTTCCAGTTTTGAAGCCCTTTGGATTGATAAACTACAGGCAAAGACAAAAGACTCCAATTAGGATTTTTCGCTTACATACAGACTCCCAACAGTACACAAACACTATTACATTTCTAGGCGTACCAGAGCGTTTTCACACTCTTCACGCTGCCATCCAGATCTTTTCATCCTCTGATGGTTTCTTCACATTAACAGACATGTGTTATTGGACTCAAAGTGTGTACTTTATAGTGACCCTGTTTTTTTTTCTCATTTCATGTGCTGCGGTTTCTCTGTCATCTCAACCAAAGGTAAGAAAACACATCTACTTGTACTACTTGGTTTATGCATGTCTGGTTATTGACGTATTCATGGTTGAATCCCCATTGATAGGGGACGAGAATGGCACTCCTAGCAGTATTGGGCCTCATTCTGATTCTTTGACCACTTTTTATTAATACAAATGCAAAAATATCCCTGTACACAAAAGTTAAAACAGTTTATCTAATGTTTCATATTTCTGAATAGTTTTCTGTTTCTTTATCAAACTTTATAGCTCTGTTCCAAGACCTAGTGAACTGACACTGCCTACATAGGCAGCTGACTTCTGAGGGCAGCGTCCTAATTGAAACAGAACTTTTGGCTGATTTGGAACCATTTTAAATACCGGTGTCCAAAGGGAATGTGGCGATCTGTTGATATTCATAAATGTCTTTTTATTTGAGAGTGAAAAGTTATTTTTCACATGCCCACATCAACATGCCTGATATCTTTTCCCCGACAGAGCTTGTATTCTGCCGTTGCTTTTTTACTTAAGTCTGACCAAGGTATCTAAGGAGGCAGCATGTTTAAATTGAAACCTTTTTGAACAATCTTTGCATTGTAAGTGTGCATATGATGCTTTGAAATGCTGTCTATGTAGTCAGCTCAATAGGTTTTGGAACAGAGCATATACTGTATGTTCCCATAGTACTGATAGACTAGAGGCAGTGGGCGTTTGAACAGCATGCAGAGTGTGAAGTTTAGGGGCAGTTAAATCTGAGCGCAATAATAGACCAGTGTGCAACAAGATCCATATTATTTATGTCAATTTGAATAATGACACATAAATGACAGCACTTGAAAGACAAAAGGTGTCTGGATCCTATGATTAGATGCAATTAAACATGCCTGATATCTGTTTCACTTACTGCAAGTTCCCTTTTTTGTTCAGCATCAGATCTCCCTAGGCCCTGTTTACACCTGGAGTTAAGATGCGTTGTTGATCGGATCACAAGTAGACGAGGGAGACACATTCCCGTTTACACCTGGTGTTTTAATCCGTCTCTTTTGTCCACTTTCAACCGTTTCTGTCCTGATTTCTTCGAGGGGAGGATATATGGGCGGGTAAATGTATGGGCTTTTTCAGATATTTCCATCTAATGGAAGAAATAAGCTCACGCAATTTACATATGAACGCGTTCCACAGACAACGGAAAACATACGGAGAGCATCAGCTTTCGTTTCTGCTCTGACAGCCGCAAGACCTCGCCGAACGCTGTGAGTGTGTGTTAGAAATCAGGAATGATGAGAGAATATTGAGCTTGGTATGTTTTTCATCTTCAAACCAAACTTGGGTCTTCAGTCGACAGTTTAAATCCCGTCTGGCTAGCGCGCTTCCCATAGTGTTTACGCGTGAGTTATTTGCTTCCATTATTGAAACCTTTGTACTCAAGTCTGACGTTTTTTGCTCAAAATTGTTCTTTAACAAGTTTAGCTGGTCAGTTGCAATAGCCTTGAGTATCACTGCAAGTCACATCTCTTATGATCTCAGATCAGATAAATCTACATTTAGAGTTATTTTATAGACATACGGTCTTCAAAAAATAAATCTTCCAGAAAGTTTTTTTGCAGTGATGCCATTAAAAAACAACCTTTCACTGAAGGTTCAAGTTTTAAATAAAAGAACCATTTTTTTTGTTTGTTAGTGTGAAGAAGATTGTAATAATCTGAATAGCCTTCTTCCGTTATAAAGAACCTTTTGTTGAATGGAAAGGTTCCATGAATGTTAAAGGTTCTTCATGGATTCTTCGTTGGGTTCTACCAGCACATGGCACCTTGCTGCAAGTTACAAATTTAGTTTTCTCTCTTAAACTCGTGAAATAACATTTGCTTTATCAATGAATCATTCTCAATCAGACCAGGAATGTGGATCAAAGTAAACTGGGTCAGTTTTGATTTATGTTGACTTTAAAGAGGCTTACTGTCTTGATGCCCACGTCCCACTTGAAGACCCTGTGTGTTACTGATAAACAGGACAGGATCAGCTAGGTACCACTTGAAAAGGGAGTACATGCTATTTGCTGCTTTTTGTGCCATTTGCATCAGTCTCCATAGAAACAGGGGTCTGCTAACGCCATTTTCTGGTAGGATGCCAACACAAACTCGAGAGGGCCAAACACCCAACATAGCAATGCGGATTCACAGTACCACATAACAATGACTTCACACGCATGATTTCCCATCATGCTTCACACACGGCTGATGTGTTCAGCAAGAACCTGAAGCACTGTTGGAACTTTGCCTGCTAATGTCCGTTTTACCAATTATGCACGCATGAAATGCACTGCGTAGATGGGTTTTCTTATCTTGTAGATTCCTGAATTAAGAATCACTCCTGATGTCTATAAAAGTCAGAAAATGAACCGCAGTGTCCAACACGCTTTCATATTAGTATGAGATGGCAAAAGCATATGGCATTTTACAACTTGATATGTTACATAAACAGTCAACTATTCAACGATTAAATCATACAAGATTTTTTTTTTCATAATTTGACCTAATCTATTCTATGGATTTTTATTTTATTTTTTTATTTTAATTGTTTATTTTATTTTATTTTAAGATCTTTTTAATAATTTGACCTATATTTTTGATTATTTTATTTTTATTGTATTATATTTTTAAACATGAACCTTTTTACAAAATATGTATTTTTATTAATTTATGAATAAATAATAAATACTTTTTAATTTTTTTTAACATTTTGTAAAAATGTTTGCAATTTTTTTTTAACCAATAATAAAATAATTTATGTATTTATATTATATATTTTTTTTACGTTAAATACATTTTACATTTTAAACATTAAATAAAATATGTATATTTTAAAATATTCATTTTCATTTATTTAATTTTATTATACATTTTTTAATATTCATATTTGTTTAATGTTTTTTTTTTTTTGCTAGAAATTTCTAATACCGCCAGAGATGATGACTTGACTTTTTATATATATTATTATGATCATGGTTTAGGTTTTGAGTCATTTTTGTATGATTTCTTATGATTTTGCCATCTCACAGGAATTATTATAACTCCTGATGAGAGCGAGTTGAAATGCCTATGCTGTATGCATCGCCCAACCTGCAGCAACTGTGTATTTTGCAGCTGTTTTTGTAAAGTGATCTTCATCCTCGTCCTCCTCTTCCTCCTTGACAATGGAACTTTGGAGGCTTTTCAGTCTTAAGCTCCATTCCAGATGGTTTCTGTTAAGGCGTTTTTTTTTTCGCCCCATTATTTTATACACCAAAGTTCGCAGTGTCTAAAGACAAGATGTGTGTGTGTGTGTGTGTGTGTGTGTAGGGTGACAGGAAATGAAGAAAGTGATATAGAAGGGTGAAAAAATGTATTAAAGCAATTATTCCATCAGCGAGAAGCAGCTCATTGCTCTTCTGGGCCCTTTTCGGTTGGGTTTCCTGTTTCTTTTTTAATAAATAAGGACATATAATGTAATATTGATTTAAATCCCATCTGTCAGAGTGACTTCATCCACCCCCACTCCCTCTGCTCTTTCTTGGAAAGGAACCATGGACTCGGGCTGCCAGAAATAATTGCTTGTTTGCTGCTATTTGGTTAAAATCTGTCACAGAGAGAGAGAGAGAGAGAGAGAGAGAGAGAGAGAGATGAAAAGAGAATGCTTGCATTTCCAGGCCTCACAAAATGTAGCCGTTAGCTTAGCTTGCTCAATGACTTTCATGTTGCTAAAGTTGCTGTCTTTGTTTTGGTTTCTCATCGTTGGGTCTGTGAATAGTTCCAGTCTTGTTCCTCTGTCATTTTTAAACATTTTTAAACCTCATTGTTATTTTAAAACAAATGTTTGGTGTAAACATGATAAACATTGTGATTTGTGACTGTTAACTGCAGCGATATGGTTACCATTGCAAGGTCTTTGACTTCAGTGTAGCTGTTGCTCATGTGGATGTATGTTTGAGTCTGTGTGTGTGTGTGAGTTTCGACTCTCAGTCTGTCTGCAGGGTAGAGGCTGGATTGCGGCCCAGTTTGGCCGGAGCCCTGCGCGCTGTGCCAGGCTAGTGTTCACAGTGTCTCCATGCTCCCCTCCCCAAAGAATCGTAAACAATAAACCCTCTGTTACTTTTAACCCCCTCACGTGTCTGCCTCTCTTGCTTGCTCTCCACGTCCCGTCTGTCTTTCTCATACGCTTCCCCCCTCATTCTCCGTTCGTTCTTACTCATTTCATCTGCTCTGGGTTGATCCTGTTCACCTCTTCGGCGAACACACATGGCACTTTCAAAGAATCGGGTTCACGTTGGTGTCTTGTTAGTTTTTTTTATAAAGCATTTTATGAGAATTATTAGATATGTTAGATAAACTGTTATCTATCATAAAATTAACCAAGCACGAGAGGTTGCTAGTTTTAAATGCATCACAGGTCTTATCCAATGATTAAAATTGTACAATTTTCTTTTTGTAATTTGACCTGATCTGTTAAATAGATTTTTATTGTAGTAATTTATTTAATTTATTTTAATTTTATTTTACATTTTATACTATTTAATAATGTTTTATAAAATATGTAAAAAATAAAATGTTTTATAAAAATATTTTTATTTATTTAAAGGGTTAGTTCACCCAAAAATGATTATTAATTGTCATTAATTACTCACCCTCATGTCGTTCCAAACCTGTAAGACCTTCGTTCATCTTCGCAACATAAATTAAGATATTTTTGATGAAATCCAAGAGGTTTCTGGACCATCCATAGGCAGCAACGTCATTGCAACTTTCAAGGCCCAGAAAGTTAGTAAAGACATTGTTAAAATAGTCCATGTGACCCCAGGGGTTTAACCTTAATGTTATGAAGCGACAAGAATACTTTTTGTGCGCAAAAGCAAAACAAAAATAATGTCTTTATTCAACAATCTCTTCTTGTCTGTGTCAGACTCCTATGCTGTTGACATAGTAAACACAGTGCAGTGCTTCCGGGTTCTACATCAGAACGCCGGCTCACCATTGGCTAATGCTGTTCACGTGAGCACCACAACGCATGCGTGATGCTGACACAGAAGCTAGCCAATAATGAAGCGGCAGCGTTCTGACCTAGAATCCGGAAGCGCTGCACTGTGTTTACTACGTCAACAGCGTAGGATTCAGTCAGTTTTGGGTGAACTAACCCGTTAATCTTAATTTGTTTAAATATTTTATCATATTTAATATTTTATAAAATGTTAACATTTCAATTTTTTAAATTAATTTCTTATTTGTATTTAATTTTTCTTTAAATATTTTATATTTAATAACGTACAAATAAAATATGTAAAAAATAAAATGTTTTAAAAAATATTTGTATTTAATCTTATTTAATTTAAATATTTTATAAAATGTAATAAAAAAATTCTTATTTTATGTAAATATTTTATAATATTTAATAACATGTATTTAAATATACTAAAATATATTTAGTAACATTATATAAAATATGTAAACATTTCTTTTAATGTTTTTATATATATTTTTAATATTAATCTTTTTTAAATTAATTTAATATCTTATTTTTATTTTACCTTTTTTATTTTTTCATATTCATTTAATTTTCTTGGTTATTCCTAGAATGGTACTTGGTAAATTTTGGTGACGGTGCAAAAATGTCAAACTGAAATAATGTAAATACAATAGCACAAATAATGTTAATAATCAAGGTTAAGTAAGGTTTCTTGCAGGAAAAGATGGGACTTTTTTTTAAGGATAGTTTCTGTATTTTTTACCCTATTAGTAGAAGATGGTGAATGCATGAACACAGCTACGGCGTGTCAGCGGCGCAGCTTCGCTTTCAGGACAGCAGTATATTTTACTACGCTGCTGAGATGAATTCTTTGTTTATGCCCTCAATGTATTTGGTTTATCTGTAATCAAAACAATAGCTGGATAGTAATGATTTTAATAAAAGCCATGCAGTGTTTCGGCCGTGGCCCAGTACTAACCCCTCAGATTGCGAGTTTAATGTGGCAATCATGTTCCTCGTCACAGGGCTGTTATCCCGAATCCCTCCACACGCACACACATTACGGCCCGCGACTGTAAACAGATGTTGCTCTAATCATTCTCTAATGAGACCGGTCACTCATTCCCCCATCTGTATGTTTCTACATCACTGAATAGACTAGGATGAATGTAAAATTATAGGAGGCATAACAGAAAAGCCTCCACGATACGTTGTCGCTATTATAATTTGTCATAGACGGTGATTGAAAACAGAGGCGTTTCCCAGATGTTTTTGGAAATTACATCACTGTGCACTTTTGCCAATGTGTTATACCATATATAAATCTTAGAAATGTGCCAAAAGGTCGAGATTTTGCAATACCGTTCATAACATGACACACAGTATTTGTGCAAAAACACATGAAGCAATGCGAAAATACAAGAAAGAATGAGGTGAACGTGAAACTGAGTTGAGCTGTTTATTTTTGATAAACTTTTTGCATTTATTCTGGTGAACATATACAGTATTGGCCGCTGATTGTGGCTGATACGATCAAAATTTATAATTGAATTCCCAGTAAAAATAAGTAAATCGTTAGTCGTACTATAGTGACTTTGGTTATACTGCCCACCCCTAGCTAAAAATCACATGTAAATGATTGTAAAATGGTAAATTACATTAGTGTGGTTGCACAAACAAGTCTAGGCAATTAGATGAAAGAGTGCTTGTAGCTTTCAGGGCCAGAAATGGGTTATTTGGAACGGGATAGTCAGTTGTTGTACGTTTTACGTTACATTTCAATTAAACACCATATGGTGGAACTTAGTGGATGTTCCATAACAAGCATGAAACCATTATAGATACATAAACGTTCACCAGATATTAAATAACGTCTCCGTTATGGCAAGTTTTTCTTGTCAGTCCCAGAGGGCGGTTTCTCCACTCTCTCCTGGCACATGATGCCCCCTGGTGGCCTGGAAGAGAACTCAACGCTTCTCCAATCATGTTAGTCAAGGTATATGTATGTCATGTGTTTTATTTTACTCTTTGACAGAGGCTATATACTCAGAAATGGGCCCCGCATACATGTGCTCCGCCGTTGAGCTGTTTTTACCCAGAATGGCACCTTATGTGTTTTCTCTGCTTTACTGAATTGAGACCACAGTTTGAATTTTCCACAGCCTCACTCGTGGTTAAAGACGAGGGAAGCCCAAAACAATGTGACACAGGAGAGAGAGAGAGAGAGAGAGAGAGAGAGAGAGAGAGAGAGAGAGAGAGAGGGAGAGAGAGAGGGAGAACAGCAAGGTCATTTAGTGTGTTCTCCAAAGAATGACTTCACTTAAGCCATTAAGAGTGAATGAAAAGCAGACGCCCTGCTCTGCGCTGGTGAACTTGTGGTGAGAGAGTTGATGGAGAGGGAGATTTTAGGAGAAAGGCAGATGAGAGACACCAGGAAATGAAAACGGGGTCGAATCAAGATGTTGAAGAGCACTAGATGAGGAGACTAGATGAGTAGGGATGGGATTCTTGTTGCTTAAACAGCATTTCCAATTACACTTTGGATTACCATGCTTACATTTGGTAAAAATACCATGCTTTTCTATTTTTGTGGGGTGATAACTATTGGATATGTATGCTAGATAAACTATTATTTATATTAAATTAACCTAGCATCTCACGTCAGAGGTCTTGAGCTTCTTAAATATGTAAAATGTCCATTTTGACAATCTATTAAAATTGTATTAAATTCATTGTAGTAAAAAGTTGAGTTTTTGTCGTCCTTATCATTACTTAATTTTATTTACCAAAAACAGATTTCAAACTAAATTTCTGACATTTTTTTTTAAATAAGGACTTTTAAAGTGATTTCTTCAGTGATTTGTTCGATAACAACTAGTATAAGTAGGCCTAAACACAGGGTAAAGGAGCTTTTCAGACTTGTAATTTAGATGCGGGGTTAGCACCGCTTTTTACCCAGGGTTGTAAAACCCTGCTCCGAAGAGTCAAACTTGGCCAAACTTATACTTTGTGAAACGATGCGGTGTTAGAATGTTCCAGCTAGACACTTAACAACAGACAATCAATTAGTAAATTCAGTGTTTGAGAGGAAAAATGTCAAATGCTGACAGAAAATGTGACAATTTGATTGAAGAAGAGACTTCTTTCTTACCTTTTATAGTCCGTAGTATTCAGTATGAACTCGATAGTACAGTCGGCAATACAAAGATGCGCAATGCTAGAGCTTTTATGTAAACGGGTCGCGTGCTGCGTTCATCCAATCAATGACATTGACACCGTGCAAATATGCAAATAAAATCGTTAAGGAATGTACAGTGTGAAACGTCAGTTTATGAATACCCAGGATTAATTGTTAACCCCGGGTAAATTATGACCAGTGTGAAACGTGACGCAAGATAACCCAGGATTCCATTTACCCGGGGTTTAGAATGACCCAGGATTAACTATTTCAAGTGTGAAAATCCCTTTTGAATGTTTCCTCCTCTTTTGAGAAAGCAGCTGTGTGTTTGTTGTTGTGTGCAGAAGCGAGGACCATGATGCATTAGAGGCACAAATCCCATTCTTGTGTTATGAGAGCTATTAGATATGTTAGACTATCTATCATAAAATTAACCTACACTGTCAGAAAAAAAAAGTGCAAAAATTGTACCTTTAGGGGTGCAACACTGGGGCAGTACCATTAAAGGGACAACTTTGTACCTTATCTACCCCTAAAAGGTGCATATTCGTATTTTATAGTAGTAATATGTACTCTAACTCTACAGTAGTGAGGTACTACTATAAACCTTTTAGGAGTCAACAAGGTACACAGATGTCCCTTTAAGAGAACTGCCCCAGTGACAAGATTTTAATTATTAATAATGATTTAATTAACTTTATTTTAATTAATAAGATTTATAGGGATACGTTTTTTTCCTTAATTTTTTTTTTTCTTTTCCATTTATGCAGTTTTTTTAATGACCTCTCCCAGTCAATTTTTTAGGTTAAAGTGCCCATTAATTACTTATTTGTGACTGAGTGAATTTTTATTTATTTTTTTTTTGGCAGTGAGGACCATGCAAAAGAACTAGCCTAGGCTATTTATTTTCTTTATATTATATTGTTTATTATAACCTTTATTGTATCTTTATTAGTCTTTATATTCAGCTGGAACAATGTATTTTTGCTGTGGTGCTTATTTTGTCTGTGTATTTTAGTACTGTGTCCCGTCCACAATGGGAGCATTCTTTGATGTAAAAGCTCATCCTGACAACAGATGATTGCACAAATATATTTAAACGACACACATAAATTAGATTGATCTGCCCCAGTTTGGAAAGTCTGAAAGGTGCCGGACAGATGTGGCAGAAGAGTCTGACAAGAATAACTACATTCACATGGCCATCTCAGATGCACTGATGTTCAGCTCTTTTTCTACTCCAGATAGCATGAGGAACGATAGAAGAGGACTGTCTCTGTGTGTTTATTAGGCTCAAACCCCTCTTTCTCTCTCAAAGGATATACGTGGCACTTTTGAGTTCTCCCACGTGGGAGTTGATCAAGGTTAACAGCACCAAGACTGAACGGAACAAATGACGGTTTTCACACGTGATGAGAAGATACAGGCGTGCAACCATCTTCTCTGTGGACGAGGAAAGACATTAAACCTGAATGTTTTAACATTCTCCTCCTCCACAATTTTCTGCAATTAATTCAGTCCAAATTACTTTAACATACAGTTTTGAACTTTCTTACAAGCACAATCAGTGTTAAGGTATGCTGAGCTTTTTTTTTTTTTTAGTAAACTTTGTACATTGAAATTTTACAGTTAGGTTTGAAAACTGTTGCTTCTTATTAGAAATAACATTTGCATACTGAATTTTGATTGGTCTGCTATTTAGGCCTTGATTGTTGTTTATAGCAGTGGAAATGCTCAGTTTTCACTGTATTACCATATTCTGAGCTAATGTTGATCATGCGTTGTGCATGAAAACAACACAGAAGGTGTGTTTATATGCAGAGAGCTCTGCAGGAAACAGTAAGAAAGGTCCCGGATTGCACAGTATCTCATATTCTTGTCTTTTCTCCGTGGTGTCCTGTGCTTGTGTGGCCCGGCGCTGGGCTGTGGAGGGAAGCAGGAAATGTATGAACCATGAAGGCATGTGTTTATGCTGGATAGAGGCGATACTCACCAGCCAGAGGGAAAACACACACACCACGGGCCTGTTCACCAGTTCTCTCTCGCTCCCTCGGTCTCTACATCTACAAAGTTTTTTCTTTACAAAAGAGAAACCACTACAAATAATCTCTTGTTCTCTAAACGACCAGTCAAAAGTTTGTACTCCTCCTTTATTGTTACTCTTTTTCTACATTTTAGAATTGTGTGTGTGTGTGTGTGTGTGTGTGTATACATTTCATACACACTTACCAGCCCTGTTCAACTGCTTCTTAACGTGAATGTAGATGTGTAAACATGGTCAAGATCAGTCCAAACTGAGCATCAGAATGGGGTAGAAAGGTGATTTAAGTGACTTTGGATGTAACATGGGTTGGTGGTGCCAGACAGGCTGGTCTGAGTATTTCAGAAACTAAAATATCCAGTGAGTGGCAGTTCTGTCAACGAAAATGCTTTGTTGTTGATTCCAGAGGTCAGAGGAGAATGGCCAGACTGGTTTAAGCTGATAGAAAGGCAACAGTAACTCAAATAACCACTTGTTACAACCGAGGTCTGCAGAAGAGCATCTCTGAACGTCCAGCACAACGAACCTTGAAGCGAATGGACTACAGCAGCAGAACAACACACCGGTGCCACTCCTGTCAGCTAAGAACAGGAAACTGAGGCTACAATTCACACGGGCTCACCAAACTTGGACAATAGAAGATTGGAAAAATGTTGCCTGGTTTGATGTGTCTCGATTTCCGCTGTGACATACGAGATGGTAGGGTTAGAATTTGGCTTGAACAACATGAAAGCAAGGACTGCCTTGTATCAACGGTTCAGGCTGCTGGTGGTGTAATGGTGTGGAGGATCTTTTCTTGGCACACTTTGGGTCCTGTAGTACCAACTAAGTGTCGTTTAAACGGCACAGGCTACCTGAGTATTGTTGCTGACCATGTCCTTCCCTTTATGACCACAGTGTACCCATCTTCTGATGGCTTATTTCAGCAGGATAATGTGGCGTCACAAAGCTCAAATCATCTCAGACTATTTTTTTAAGCATGACAGTGAGTTCACTAAACTCAAATGTCCTCCACAGTCACCAGATCTCACTCCAATAGAGCACCTTTGGGATGTGGTTGAATGGGAGAGTCACATCATGGATGTGCAGCAAACAAATCTGGAGCAACTGCGTGATGCTATCATGTACAATATGGACCAAAACCTCTGAGGAATGTTTCCAGCACCTTGTTGAATTAATGCCATGAAGAATGAAGGCAGTTCTGAAGGCAAAAGGGGTCCATCCCAATACTAGGCAGGTGAGTCTAATAAAGTGGCCGGTGAGTGTGTGTATATGGTACTTGAGTATTGGTATTTCAGAATTAGTGATACAAGCTGTCTTTATCCATTTACTGTCTCAATTAATAACCAACTAGGACTCATGATACTGGCAATATAGACACATCAGCTTCTAGTGGCACCATGTTTGGTTTCTCTGCCCACAAGTCACAGCACAAATGTGATGCTAACACAATCATGTTAAACTATTAGCACATTTCTGCAGTTTGTTTCTTATCAACCAGTGTAATCATCCTCTCACACACTCCACTCTGGCCAGACAGGCCCGTATGTTTGTGTTGACACACGCGTGTGATCAGCGGCATGTGGTTTGGGTGGTGAGCTGCACGGTGCAGGGGAGATCTGTCTGTGCGCTTCTCTCCTGACGGCACCCTCCCCCCAGTGCATCCTGGGAAAGCACTAGATATGAAAGGGAGGGAAAGGATAGGGAAGTGAGGGATGAGGGTTTGTGCTTGTTAATTCATCCTGAGATTTGAAGGGAGAGGCAGATTTAGATGCACAATTTTTTCTCTCCTTTAAAGTTAATTGTTACAATATTTTTCTTTATGTATATATTCATTATATTAAAAGCAGCTTAAAGAGGCCATATTATGCACATTTTTCAGTCTTGATTTTGTTTTTGTGGTCAATTATTTAAATGAGGGATATTGTAACACTGTTTGTTCCTGAAAAACTCAAGACTACAATGGAGGCGTTTCAGGGAGTTCAGAAACAGTTATTCTCTACTGTTATAGAGTATATATAATACTCTCTACTGTTATAGAGAATAACTCTCTCAGGAGTGACTTTGTGCTTTGTAGCTTTGCAGGCCTTTTTCATGCTCAAACAGCAACATTACACACTAAAGAAAGTTGAAAATGTAACAAAGCACAATAGGTCGTCTTTAAAGTATGTTTTATCTATATGGATGATCTCGCTGGAGTAAACTACCAGGGTTTTGCATCATTCACAATTTGAACTGAATTGAATTTGGAAGTACTGTAGAACTATAATAAACTGAAATGCAAAGAAATTCATAAAAGTGTTGTTTTTAACTAGAAAAACTTGTTGTCATCATGAAACATTTTGCATTTTGGCTTTAAAATTACATTTTGGCAGATATAACATCATTTAAGTCGTCCAACAGGAAAATGGACCAATTTAGACCCACAATGACTGATCTCAAATTGGACATTTTAGTGTTTGCGGCAGCCTGTTAGCTTGTAATGTTTGGTAATCTTTGATTTAATTCATTTGACCCCAAGCATTTAAAGAAACTGTGGCATTGACCTGCAGAAACTGGCTGAAGCTGTGTAATCGTGACATTTCCACACACACTGTTATACTGAGGCTTTAGTGCTGTAAATGTCAAAAAAGGAAAAAAAAATCAAGCTTCTTAATGATTAAATTAGTTGAGATTTAGTTTGCTATACAGGGACGGTACATGGTGTCCTACAGTGATGGTACATCAGAGTGAGTCAGTGATTATAGCTGGAGGGATTACAGTAAGTGCTGTACTTTACTGATTGACAGGCTCAGCGGTTTGGGCCGAGGTTAGTATGGCTGATTGATCCACTTTCCCATCATTCTTTCAAACAGCAGCTTTATTTGGTGGATTTTATTGGCAATTAGCACCAGATTTACCCCAGATTAATATTGTTGCTGCAATATGTATACAAATGGGGCTCGTGGGGCAGTTATGGCAAGGACTATATTTCTATAATGAATGTCAAATGTCCAATTACACAAAATTACACACATGCTTGTTTTCCCTAGTGGGTTTGTATGTTGGTTTCCAACACCTACTATAGTTCAAAACTGTCTTAAATTAGATTTGATATTTGTGAATTTGTAGATTTTAACTGACAGGTGTTCTCAGGATAAGAGTACTTTTCATAAATGTCAGGTTGAGGCAAGTTAAAGATGTAATTGTATATGATTTCTATTCACCAAAACAATGCTATTGTTTAATTTCGTTGTATGTGACGTTTTACATTTGTTGCTGTTTCCTGAATTTTATGTTGAAAACCTATTACATTTATTAAATAACATTTTAATATGTTTTTAATACTATGGAAGCCTATTTCTGCTACATAAGAAAAAATATATACTTATTTAATTATGAGCTACTTAAATTATTATATTCAAATTCAAAATTAAAATGAAATGTCATAATTATGGCAAAAAGTCAAAATTATGACAAAAAACAAAATCGTTTTAATTGAAATAAAAAGTCATGATTATGGCAAAAAGTTGAAATTCTTCCAAAAATCAAGTCGATCTTATGACAGTCAAAATTGAAAAAAAATATTCAGAACTATGACAAAATCAAAATTGAGATAGAAGGTCAATCTACTAATGGCATCTCTGTATTTTATGCTGAAATAGTAAATATTTTACCATTGAATAAATGGCACACTTCACCTTTAAGAGCTTTTGTTAGTGAAGCACCTCACACTTCTGTTTAAGCTCAGTAAATTCAACAGAAACTGTGATTTAGACTTCAGTTCCAGCGTGGGTTTGGCCTTCTCTGTGATTGGCGCTACCACCCCTGTCGTTGGCTCCTGTTCATATTGTAAGATTGATTTTCATTTTGAGAAATGAAAACCTGCAAATGCAGGGGTGAGCTGATTTTTGTTTCGTTTCCCATAGTCAGACGACCGCACTTCATGCAAGAAACCTCGGCGGAGCTTTTAAGTGAAGGACATTTTTACACAGTACTGATATATCATTAACCCTCTAGACTCGTCCTTAGAGACGCTTACCATTGATCTTTTATGTGGCCTGTGGAATTCCGCCGTTCTTCCATTCGATGGGACACGAGGGGCTTGGGAATGCAGCGGCAATTGCTCGCCAATTTAGCGACTGGAGAAATAAGCAAAAGCGAGCTGATCGTGTGGAAAGCAGCACTATACAACGTCTCATATAACTCTAATTAAAGAGCCATTCAGGGCCGTGTTCTGCTGAAACCATTTCCAGACCTGTATTCTCGTCCCCCCCCCCTCCATCCCTGTTATTTTTTTTTTTTCGTTCGTTCATCTTACGATCCCAGTGGGGTACTATCGGTGAGGTATTTCCTGCAGTAAGTCTTTCCTGCGTGGCTCTCGCGCTCTGCCCAGGGAGCCGTGAACCAAAGCAGGCGCCCAGACTGACAGCAACAGGCCAGCAGAGAGAGAAACCCAAGCTTCATCTTGGAAGCGCATCTACGCTACGTCTCCTAGAATCAAATCCAAAATCAGCTTGTCCTCTTTTCTGTGCTGCCTTCGGTTGCAGGTCAGGGTGACCCAAAAACAACGATACAGTGCTTTTTACAGAAGGCGTAACTCGGGTGAATCTCACGAAACATTGTCTATATCATATTTCACATATGTACTGCAAAAAAAACTTTGTGTGATTTCTTCATATATTTGTGTGTGTTCATGTTTTTCTATCCCGGTGGGGACTTCAACCTGAATGCACACTGACTCATGGGGACTCGTGTCACCATGGTGACCTAAATTGAGGTCCCCATGAGGAAACAAGCCTATAAATCCATATAGAATTTTTTTGAAAATGTAAAAATGCAGAAAGTTTTCATGAATGGATAGGGTTAGTGTAAGGGGACAGAATATACAGTTTGTACAGTATAAAAACCATTATGTCTATAGAGTTTCCACAAAGATAGTAAACCAGACGTGTGCCCATTTTTTTTTTATATAATTTTTTTTTGTTTATTTTAGTATATTTTTCTTAGTATATAGTCACATATACACATGCAAATATATACTAAGTATAAAAAACTATATATATATATATACACACACACACACATATCTATTATATATGTCTATATATATTTAAATATATTCTATATATTATTTAAATCATTTTATTATAATACATGTTTTACATTTTATGCATACGCTTTTGTAAAACTGTTTACAAAAGTAAAAAACTATCTTAGTCTTTTTTATTAGATTATCAATAAAAACAATACTATAATACTATTTTTGAATTCCTTAAAATAAATATTTTTGCTATTTTCTGTTTTTCTGTAGTACAGTTAGAAACCATTATGTAATTACTTTTTAAAATAACAATCATAAGTTGAAAGAACTCCAATACTATGGAATATGCATGAATATGATGCATAAATATTATTTGTTTGTTATTATCTTACAATAGTAAGAACTGTGGGTGAAAATGTAAACAAATAACTGTCATGAAAATAAACCCATGCAAAATTGTGCAATGGTGCAACAGTATTTTGTATACAAATTACAATTTCTTATTTTTTCCTTTTGATTATGGATGCAAAATGTGAGCTAGATTGTGTTCTTGACAGCTTTTCTCAGCTCACTGAGAGTCAGAGAGAGATATTGTGGCGTCATTGCTCTCTCTCTCTCCCGACTGCCTCCGTTCCCTGACCTGAAAGAGACGTTACGCTTTTGAGTTGCTGTCAGGCACCTTGTGTTTGAAGCGGCAGACGAGCTCCATTGTTGCTGCTGTATGGGCGTAATGAAGATTTTCACTGCAGCCTCAATGCGGACGCTCGTCTTTCTCAAAGCCCCGCTCGGCCCAGTCACTCTACAGAAAGTGTTGGCTGTGCTATTCACTGAAAGCTTTTGATGTGCTTTTCTGAAACCTAATTTAACTCCAGCAGGGCAAGGTCAGCGTCAGGCATCTCTGCACACATCTGATAGCAGAACAGGTATGTCAGTCATGGCAGCGAAATCTTAGTTGATTTGTCTTAGAGGTTAAATCCCATCAGATTTCAAGCAGGTTTTAAGGCCAGAAATATACAGCCCTGTTGTACATGCTTCTTCAGGTAGATAGATATAAAAGTTGACCGTTTAACTATAGCTTCTCTTCAAACTGTTGCTTTGTAATGACAGTAGTTGAGCGAAAAAAGAAAAATACTGCATTTGGACACATGGAATGAAACAACACACAAAACTTTCTCGCAAACCTTCTTTCCTTCAATCTGTCTTTCCAACTTCCTTTCTTTAGAACTTTCTTTTTGAGAAGTTTTGAAAGGGAAAAAAAAAGCTTTGATCTTCCTTTTTGTTTCGTTTCAAACTTTTTTACAATTTTCTTTTTCTATCAAACTATTTCTAGCTTTCTTTTAAATATTTTCAAACTCTGTTGAACTTTCTTTGATTCTTTTATGTGTAAAGATAAATAGACTTCCAAACCTTTACCTTTCGAACGTTCAATCTTTTCCATCAATTCAAATTTTCAACATTCACATTTTTTCCATTTTCTTCTATCAAACTTAATTTTTCTTTTTCTTTCTTTCTTTCTTTCTTTCTTTCTTTCTTTGTCAATTTCTCTTTCTTTCAAACTTTCTATCTTTCAAACTTCAACTTTTTGAAACTTGTCAATTTATTTCTTTTTTCAATCTTTCTTTCTATTTCAATCTTTCTTTCTATTTCAAACTTTCTTTTAACTTTTTCAAACTTTTGTCAATTTCTTTTTCAAACTTTTGTCAATTTCTTTTTCAAACTTTCTCTTAAAATCTTTTTCAAACTTTTTCTTTCAATCTTTCTTTCTTTTAACTTTTTCAAACTTGTCAATTTCTTTCTTTTTTCAAACTTTGTCAATTTCTTTGTCAAACTTTCTTTCAACTTTCTTTTGACCTTTTCTTAAACTGTCAAATGTTGTTTCCTCCTTTCAAACTTTTTAAAATTTGCTTTTATGAACCTTTGTCAATTTCATTTGGATATTCTTCGTTTCAGACTACAGTTGGAGGGGCTTCACTGTAACAACATCATTCTGCATTGCCAAAGCTCTCTCAAAATGATAACAGCAATGAAATTATAAAGTGTTGAAGAAACTCAAGTGCACTAGATATTCTACTCTTTCTCTCTTCATCCTCTTTATGTGTGGAGCTCGTCCTGTGTTTATACTGTACGAGATAGGAAGTGGTTGAGTGTTGTTTTTTTTTTCGTCTTTCCATTCCCTGTTGCATTTCCTCGTTCAGAGCGCACTATCCAGGGATAGCTGCGGTCAGCTGCCCACATCTGCAGTTCGGAAAACGGTGCAATTTAAAACGAGGGCAAAATATACAGGAGAGTCTCTTTTCATCTCTCTGCTCCCACAAAGGAGAGCAAGAAGACGAGATGGGAGAAATGAGGGCTCAGGCAGACCTCTGCTGGATCTTCTTTCCATTTGGATGTGAGGCGTAATCCAGTGTAAGTGAAATCACATGGTGAATTATCCCATTGAGAAGGCAAGACGAGCGCTGAAGGAGACCTTAATGATGATGAAGCTCTCCGGTTCCTCTAATGAAGCCGTTGATTGGATACTTTCTTCATCTCAGCATGTGTTTTTAGACTTCTTAACTCAATCACAGGCTCAAAAAACAGTTCTTAAATTCACGAAGGTCCAGCATGTAGACACTAATGTTCTGTTCCCTCTTTATTTGTTTACAAAAACCCCAAAAATGTTTGTTATAGGTTGCCTGAATGTCACCAGAAGGTGTGGCCTATAGACTGGATTCGGAAGTAAAAACACCATTCATTTTCTCCATAGGGGAATTTATTTTTAGCAATTACTTATAAACCGTTAAAGACAGCCCTACTGTGAGCTCTGAGGTCCATAATCAAGGGTCTATGCAGAGCTCGACCGTGTGACCATTTCACTTGCGTTTGTGACTAAGAATAGATGTATGCGAACTGTAAAATGTATTTTGGAGCATGTGTGCGAATAAAAAAAATCCCTGCGGATCAGTTTTCTTAAATGTAAGATCATAAGTCTTCAATACCTTAAATGGTATAACAAGCGTCTTAATGATAATTTTAAGGCGTCTTATATTTTGGGGGTGGAAAAACATAAACCACGATACTGCCTAATGTGATTATTAAACTTCAAAAGGCTATGATATATATATATGCAGAAATAGGAATAATTTCCCAAATGCTCATTGGGAAAAAAGTAAGCGTCAAGCCCTGGTATGCAATTGTCTGCATTATTTAAATTTTTTTTAAATAAGCATGTTTAATTGCGAAATTCCTGGTGAAAAACTATATTACCCATGATTCTGCAATGAAATCTCTCTAGCTCCGCCCACTCCCGTGAAGCGTCACAAATTGCGTAATAGAATCAGTCTCTCTACACTCTCAAACTACTTAAATCTTTGTGTATATGCGTATGTTGCAATAGCCTGAATGTAAAATGCTGTTTCTATATACATACTCAATATCTTTAAATCAATAGTTTTATATTTATCCATCATTTGTATTTTGATTCATTCGCAATGCTTCATGGGATTGTAGATCTTTCCCTGATTACGTACACAATCTTGAACCCTTGTCTTTGTCAGATTTCAAATACTTTTTTGCTAAAATGTTTTTTTTTTTTTAAATCCCTATGGGAAAAATGGGCAGGCAGTGTTGCGCTCTATAGCAGGAAAAGTGGACGTGGCTTAATATTATGTCTCTCTATAAAGGGATAGTGTACCCAAAAATTAAAATTCTGTCATCATTTACAGCGGTCAATTTGAGTGACTCCATGACTTCTGAAGCCATATGATAGCTTTGTGTAACCTGAAAAGCTCATTTGATTTAAATATTGAAGAAACAAGGTTTGATTATGTTTTTATTTAGGCAGAAACTGCTTGAAATGTAAAACAATTATAAAAGCTGTGACTTTAGGAGTTGTCTGGACTAATTTCAGGTGCTTTTTGTCATTTTTAGAGCTTGACAGACATTCATTTTTATTGTATAGAAACGAGCACCTGCAACATTCTGTTAAACGTGGAAGAAAGAAAGTCATGTTTGGATCAACATGATGATGATTAAATAATTCTTCCTCTTATACTTTCTTCCTCCTGTTGAAGACTTGTCTGTGGGCTAAAAGTAGGTCATCACCAAACCTGTTGCATTAGCCGAGCATGTCTCTCTTCATTTCCCACTCTTTCTCTGGACACCCCAAACCTGAACCCCCCCCCCCCTTCTGGGATTTTTTTTCATTTGCAATTACAGTAATATATAACATCAGGCATTGGGAGATTTAGAGCTTTACCTTACATAACCCAGTGGATTTAACTTTAGGGCTTTGGTTTGACTCCAGAACTCTAGCAGCACCTGTGCTCAGAAACAAACTCTTTCTATCTATCTATCTATCTATCTATCTATCTATCTATCTATCTATCTATCTATCTATCTATCTATCTATCTATCTATCTATCTATCTCTCTGTCTGTCTGTGATCAAAAATACAGTAATATTGTGAAATATTTTTAAAGTGTAATATATTCTTATGATCAAAGCTGAATTTTCAGCATCATTACTCCAGTCTTCAGTGTCACGTGATCCTTCAGAAATCGTTCTAATATGATGATTTGATGCTCAAGACACATTTCGTGCTGCTTCATATTTTTGTGGAAACAAAATCGTAGATTCTTTTATCAATAGTTTTTATTTTAAATCTTTTGTAACATTATAAATGTTTTTACAGTCAGTTTTGATCAATTTTATGTGTGTTTGTTGTATATATGGTGTATGAGGACACAAATGGGTATAATGACATGCATACAGCGTAAACTTCCTGTGTCCTTGTAAACCAGATGGGTTAAAAACATACTCAACAGTGTGTTTTTGAAATTAAAAAAATGACAAGCTTTCTGTGATGTTTAGGTTAAACGGATGGAATATACAGTTTTTACAGTATAAAAAGCTTTACGCCCATGGAGAGTAAACCACATATACAAATGTATTATGGGTATGCAGCGAGAGAGTGTGTATATCAGGGTTGGCGTGTCGTTCTTGTCCAGCAGGCAGCTCTTTTCTCCATTAGAGCTGATTTAATGTGACTTTATTTGAGGTTGGCCAATTTCTGTTCACCCCACTACAGCCAGTTTCTGTTCCTGCGGCCCGCTGATCCACCTGGCCAGAAACCACAGCCTGTAAATTTCATATAACGAAGCGTTCCAGCTAGCACCGATGTTGGCCAGAGACACAAGAGTCAAGGAGCAAAAGAGAGCAATCTGACTGGTGCAGAAAGAGGGTGGGATATTTGGGAGAAAAGAACGTATTCCAGAGTGTTAGAGGAGACATCATGTCATTTGATTCAGCTTGTACACTCAAGAACCATTTCTTTGGTGTCTCATGTACTCAAGCTCTGGAAGTTTTAAGATGTAAAGCTGCAGGGATTAGGTTTGTAAGAAGAGGAGGATGAGGAGGAGGAGATGTGAATGACAGGGGCCGCTGACCCAGTCAGAGGGATGTCAGGGTGGTCAGCACAGAGCTTAGGAGGGAGTGATAGAGACAGATAGAGGTCTTGCTTACATCAACTCATTGCTCACGCAACCTGGAGATGAGTTTGGGTTTAGTTCAAGAGCAAGACCTCACGCTCCAAGACTGCAATCTGAAAGACACTGACTTGTTTACAGACATTGAAGAAACTATTGTAAAGCGTTATCAATGCTGCTAATAAATTACGTTATAAAAGTTACAACATTAATTAATGCATTAGGTACCATGAACTAACTATAAACAAAATTTATTAATCTTAGCAATGTTGTGCGTGTGTGTGTTTTACTTTATATTTCTTTATTACTTTATCATGTTTACATTTCAATAAATTTTCTCCATATGCAGTTTAAATTGTTTAGTTCAAAGCTATGCATTAATCTTATCAATGTTTTTTTATTTGTTTATTTTATAAATGTATTTATTACATTTTTAATCTGTCTGTATTCAGTGTATTTTTATCCATTTCTTAATCTTACAATGTTATTTTTTTATTTTATATATTTATATTGTGTATTATATATTTTTTATTCTATCTGTCTGTCTGTCTATATTCATTGCATTTAAAAAAAAATGCACAATTTAATTCTGTTTGCATTTTTTTTTTTTTTTTAAATCAGTTCGAAACCAACCAGCTCTGAGATGAATCTCAACATTGCAAACTTTGATTTGAAGCGAAAAACAACAAAACCTTTATATGACGAAGTTATAAATCTATTTAATCAGGGAATTAAATGCTCATTGCAGGAAGCATTTCCTTTGACGTATTCAATGATGACACAATGTAAAACTCATGACTATAAGACTATATGACTATAGTATAAATATGATTTATCTTTGGCTGGATCTCATTGAAGTATTGTGGGCAGTGTAGTACTTTACAGTGAATTCAGCAATGAAACATGACTTTTGGCTGACTTGCATTAAACATCATTTATCAACCTCAATCCTCCGAACTTAAAAGATTTATGTTATTGATTTCATTTTCTTTTTTTTTTTTTTTTTTTAAAAAGAAGGTTTCTCTGGAGAAAAATTTTTACTTGCTTAACATTGCTGTTGTGGTGAAACAAATGTAAATCGGTTCATTTTCCAAACTATTTCTTCGTCATCATTCTTTTCATTCTTCTCCTGCTTATGGTGATGTTCTCTGTCTGGTTTGATGTTTCATGTTTTGGTTTTTGTATTAATAGACTTCTGTTCGACCAAGAGACATAGTTGGGAGAAAGAAAAAAGAGACAGAAAAAACAGAGGGGACTGGAGGAGAGCAGAGAGGGAGGAACAGGGTGGGAAGCAAGAAGTGAATCATGAGTGCAACTAAGTGCATTTCCAACCTTGGCAATCTGATTTTTCCAGTCCATTTTCTCAGTGTCCATGTCCCTTTCTCCAGCTGAACCGCAGTGGTTTCAGCATGTGTCCCTCCTGCGACTTCTCTGCTATTGCAACATGTAAACTTTGCTTTTCATCATGGCATTTCTAAAGCACAGTTCCTCTGTTTCTGATTAAGCTTCATAAAAATGCATCGTTCTTACTATTATTTTTATTACTACTAAATCAAAATATTAAGCAAAATAAGAAATTACTATTGTAATATTTGTAAAATATTAATAGTGTAAAATATTAAAATGGTGTAAAATAAAAAATCGAGTATTTAAAAAATAATTATTTTATTTAATAGTACTTTGAAATTACAATACTAGGCCACACTTTATTTTTCAGTGTCCATGTTACATGTACTTCCTTTAGTAATAACAGTAAATGATGCATTATTACATGCAACTAACCCTAAAAAAAACCCCGGTAGCACTTTATTTTTTCAGTCATGTTTCGCATGTACATACTGTATACTCAGGGCTTGACATTAACACCCTCCAACCTGCCAAATGCGGGTGTATTTCAGCAGCGGTGTGTAACGCAGTCACTCCTACTAGCCACTTTGGCAGGTTGAATTTTAACCAATCTAATATATCTAATTTTCAATTGTGGTCTTTTAAAAAACAATAAACTAAATGCAATGTAGTGTTGTCAAAAATAAAGATTTTTCAGTAAATATCGATACTGAAATATCTGAAACACTTCCATTACTCATTTTCCACAGAATAGATACACAATACAAGCTGCGTTTTCTCTCTCTCTCATCTCTCCGACAGCGATTTACACACAAACCCGCCTCCCCTCACTCACTCGTTTCATTTGCTCCAGATGAATATTGTTGCTGTTACAGGGCTTGAATTTCAGCGTGGGATTGCGCGTATTGCGCATAATTTGACTCACTCCTGTAGATTCCCGCAGGCTTACACCCAAAGTGCGTGCACACATAAAGCCGCCTCTCAGTACTAAATTGAGTTATTTTTCGCTGCTTATTGCACTTAAACAGTCAAATACACACAAAATAATGTCAAAATGCCGGTCTTGGTGAGTATTCACGTAAACACAGTCAGTTCTGTTTTAAGTGGACATAAACGTAAAAAGTTCAGAAAGAAAGCGCATGTGTAACAGATCCGTGTGTCAGGTCTTAAAGTGACAGCAGCCTAATATACCTGCTGCCAAATTATGAGATATTAAAAATATCTATATGGCACTTTTTCCCCATTGGTTTGGTCCATTTGGAAAACCACTAGCCACAGTGGCTGGTGAGCAAAAAGCGTTAATGTCAAGCCCTTATTGTAGTAATTACAATAACTGGGTAATAACTAGGTACTAGTCCTGAACGTACCCCTAAACCTAATCTTAACCCATGTAGTTACCTTATATTATTATTCAGTACTTTTTTTGGTAAGTACATTGAAAGTGCATGTACTGTAAAATAAATTGCAACCATAAACCCTAATTCTAACCCTAATTATATAGTAGTAGTACATGTTGTTAATATTACTCAGTGCTTAAATGTATAGTTACACTTTAAAAAGGACACCTTAAAATAAAGTGTAACCCAATACTAACTTATTTATTGGTTTTATTTTGGTGGAAAACCACAGGGAAACCTTAAAGTTTGGGAAGATGGTTGACGCATGTTGCATTCCCAAAAGATTAATTGCACAGGTAAAGTACTAGTTGGAAAAAAATAGTTTGTAAATGTTTTTGTAAATTGGAATTTAATTTAGTGCTGCTGACATGCATTTAGTTACTTCCTAACACTAATGAAGTTTCTGTCAACAGACAAGCTAGCATTTTATTCTCATCAGAAGATACTTTTGATCATGTGAACAATGCTATTTCTAAAAATATTTTGGCTAATTTGATCATGTTTTCAGCAAGCAATAAGTGTGTAGCACATTCGGCTCCGTTTCAAAATTCTATTCCACAAAATTGCAGCCCAGAGAAAATTCCAACCGCTTTTCCCTCAAAATTAATACAGAAAATGGGGGGAAATTCAGCTGATTCCATGTGGGCCTATAATGATCTGTGTAGCTCCTGAGTTTTTATGGCTTGTCAGTCTTATTTCATTTCATTCATTCAGATCTCCGCTCGCACACACACACGTCTCTCCGCATTTTCATCTGCTTTTCTTTTTCTGTCTTTCTGTTGCATCCCTCCACCTACTTTTTCTTTTTCTCCATCACTTTCCTCACACCTCCTCTGCTTTTCCTGTTTTAGTCTCACCCCCTTGTCCTCCCATATCTGTCTCGCTCCCTCTCTCTCTATCTCTTTCCAAAGCTGTTTTTCATAAAGCGTTGGCTGGAATGGCTGATCCCAGAGGCGTAGTGTGAAACACTAGACTCTGATGGAGCTGGAGCCAAACAGATGCAGCCCCTCGTCTCAACATATACCTCAGCCCCTCTCTCTCTCTGTCTCTCTCTCTCTCTCTCTCTCTCTCTCTCTGTCTCTCTCTCTCTCTCTCTCTCTCTCTCTCTCTCTCTCTCTCTCTCTGTCTCTCTCTCTCTCTCTCTCTCTCTCTCTCGCTCTCTCTCTCTCTCTCTCTCTCTCTCTCTGCTCTCTCTCTCTCTCTCTCTCTCTCTCTCTCTCTCTCTCTCTCTCTCTCCTCTCTCTCTCTCTGTCTCTCTCTCTCTCTCTCTCTCTCTCTCTGTCTCTCTCTCTCTCTCTCTCTCTCTCTCTGTCTCTCTCTCTCTCTCTCTCTCTCTCTCTCTGTCTCTCTCTCTCTCTCTCTCTCTCTCTCTGTCTCTCTCTCTCTCTCTCTCTCTCTCTCTGTCTCTCTCTCTCTCTCTCTCTCTCTCTCTCTCTCTCTCTCTCTCTCTCTCTCTCTCTCCACCCCTCTCTGTCTCTCTCCACCCAGTCGACATGCTCCCAACGTTCCTCAGACTCTCCTGCAACTCTCCTCTGCCCAGGCGCTGAATTTTTGTACCAAGTTAATCTAACTAAAAGAGTTGCTCGAGGTGTGTTACTTATGCGCATTCGCTTTTCGGTGAGATTCTGTGTTTATTTGAACACTTAAGACTGAATTGTCTTGTTCTTAAAGGGACAGTTCACCCAAAAATGAAAATTCTGTTTGCATCAAAATCAGAATGATTTTATGAATATGATTTATTTCATATGTATGACACAAAATAAGCCATTGAATATATTGGGTGCCCTTTATCGTACAATGGAAGCGGATGGTGACTTCGGCTTAAGACTAGATTTTCACTGAATAATGACTTCAATTCCGTCTTTTACTCGTGTGAAGCTATCAGAATATAGCACACAAATCATATGCAGACATTTAAGGTACTTTTTAAATAGTTTTTTTTGTCAGATTTGGAGCTTAACAGCTGCAATCCCTATTAGTACTGCACAATTAATTGAAATAAAACCGAAAATCGTGATATGCGATTACTCAAATTGCGAAGCCTGGGATTCAATGAAATAAATAAATGCGCTTATAAACCTGCTTTTGTCAACAAAAGAGAAGCTCCCTGCAGTTTTTCACCAAAATAAAAGATTGTTTAACGTTTGAAAATAAAGCCATACATATTAGCATTGCAATTTTTACAGTTTTTTACTTTAATATTATTATTATTATTATTAATTATATTTTTCTTAAATACTATATTTATTTTACAGTAAAAAAAATTCAATATTCATATTTTTGTTTAATATTTTTATTTTGTAGTAGTAGTAATAACATTTATTACCATTTTAATTAATACTTTTATTTTACAGTGAAATATTACAATATCTATATTTCTTATTTTGTTTAATATTCTTATTTAGTAGTAATATTATTTATTATTATTTATAGTCATATTGATATATAATCACAAAATGATTGGCCCAAACAACAAGCACAGCAAACTTTTTTTTAAAGTCACAGTCGCAATTTTTATCACATAAATTGTAATTAGATTTTTTCCCTATTCCCTATCCAGTATCATTAAATGGATAAGAGCATTTTTAGCAAGATGAGCAGAGGTGTTTGGGAGGATGACTGTGATGGATCTTCTGGGTCTTTCCTCCTGTCGGATTCTGTTTCCTCTCAGTGAGCACATGCACTGCCAGCGGTCCTCATTCCTGCGAGACAGACGGAGAGATTTAACCTGGTGTTTATGACCGGGATGAGTTTGACGCATGACCTCCTGACACAGGATCTGATTTAATATTCTCTTATCGTGGAGGTGCTGTCCTGATGAATGAGCTGAGAGCATTAACGTCTTATCGTCTCCAACAGGCCCAAAGACAGATGAGATACAGGCTTAACTCTGCACCGATAGAGACCGGATTAGATTACGTTAGTTCAGAGTGGATTGATAGATGATGGAAATCTATTAGCTTGAGCGTAGGATCGATGGTGAGCTGCTAAAAGCTTAAACACGCAGATCTCCTTAAATAACCTTAAAGCCACTTGTGGGAACAAAAACATTTTTTTCCCCTCATTCACAACCCATTTTATTCCCATGTCAAGTAAACATAATTTGTGATTTTATTTTGAAAAAGAAAATGCAGCAAGCTTTAGGCTTAAGGTAAATAGGGTTCATTTTAGTTTCAGGTGTAGTTTCTCACAGATTGACTCATTTTCAGTGGAGTTCAGGGGAAATGGAGGAAAATATCCCGTTCTCACATTCCTACATGGGACATGAAGAGGTCCGTCTGCTGTTGGGTCATGTGTTTTTCTCATGGTGCCGTGTATCAGCTAATCGTACTGTGGTAGGATAGGGGGAAATGTAACAGAAGGAAGTGTGTGTGCGGGCCTGGCTGACACTCAAGACTTTTAAAGAAAATAGAAAGTCTAGACGTGTTTATTTGTTCACCCTATCAGATCATGAGATAATGCTCAGACATATGAACTGGTGAATTATTTTTTTTTTACACACTCTGTTGCTTCCTCATTTTTAGTGCAATCATCGAAATAACAAGTCACACTATATCGCCATCTGCAGGTGGGATGTCTGTCTCATCTCACAGAGACTCGAAGCCTGCAGATGATTTAGAAAACTATTTGTTTTTGTTATTTAATGTTTAAGTTTTTGTTTACTGTGTGTTATTTTATTTCAGCTTCAGAAAATGCTTTTATTTCTGTAATTTTCATCCTAAATCCTAAAAAAACTCTAGATTAACTAATTGAAAGCAGTGTTATTTTAGTATTATTTATATACTGTTATAATAAATATTAATATTAAGAATTAGCTTCTATTTCCAGTTTTTGTAATATGTTTGAGTAATTTTTTCATCTAATATTTAAATTTTATTTTATTTCAGCTTTATTTTAATTACTGAAGAATATTTTTTATTAGTTGTTATTAATTTTAGTTAACTACATAAATAGTAAATTATTTCTAGTTTCATTTATTTTATGTGTTATAGTTTTAGTAATTAGCAGTAGTGTTAATTTATCCGATTGGCACCCTTATTGAGGTCTTCATTATCAGATAAATACTATTCTGAACAGTGTTGGGGAAAGTTACTTTTAAAAGTAATGCACTACAAGATTGCATTACTCCCTAAAAAAGTAACTAATTGTGTTACTTAGTTACTTTTTGTGGAAAGTAATGCGTTATATTACTTTTGCGTTACTTTTTCTCACCTGGGTTGTGCTTGTTTGTTTGTTTGTTTTTTAATAAAAAAACAAACAAAAGTTCTATTTTTTTGCAAATGTAAATGCCCTTTCACACCAAAAGTGAAATTAAAAAGTAATGCGTTACTTTACTAGTTACTTGAAAAAAGTAATCTGATTATGTAACTCCTGTAACTTGTAATGTGTTATTCTGAATGCAAAAATATGCTCAGAACATGTATTTCAAAAGAGAGTTGCCACTTTAAATGCCTTTTAATGTAGTTAGCTACTTGTTTTAGTGCAGTAGCTTGTAGTGCAGCTAACTGCTTGTCTAATAGGGTAGCTTGACTGTACAGTGTTATCTATTCCTTCATACTACGGCCCACCATATCCCACGCTCCTCTCTCACTCACACTATCTCTCTCTGTCTCTTTCTGCTATTCAGACCCTCATTAGCTGAAATAAGCACATGCGTTCTTTACCAGCCGTTCCTTTATGTGTTTTTGTGTAGTTTTACAGCGCTCGTAAAACACCTCCACTCAGTTTGGAGTGATTATCTGTGCGTTTACCAGCCCAAATAAATCTGCTCCGTTTCTCCATCGAGGGTTTTCAGCTGCTGGAGTGCTTTTGCTCTGGATTTCATGGTTTTGATTGTGCAGTTGTGTTGTGTAACAGAAGCGACACTGTCCCTGCACTGGGTTTAGTTTGTGGTGGTGCTCTTTTGGGCTGGTTTGTTATTGAGATGCTGCATGCGCTGGAAGACATTTGAGAGAAATGCTGTATGAATGGTATAGTGTGTGCATTGTGTAATGGTGTCGTGAAGAGGGAAGACCTCACATGAAAACCAGATGGATGCCCTGAAACAAAGAGAGAGAAGAGTAGTCTCGGCATAAAGCCTGGTCCACTTTACATCTTATTCTGGTCAAAAAGCATCCATTTACACAGGAAGAGAGCGTCTGATTGACATGTGAAGCGACCAACTACAATGTGTGTTTCTTAATGTGTGTTTGAAGTGTGATTTGCTGCTTGTGTATCGCGTTTCTAAAGCGCTCTTTAGACTGAATTATTTTTTTTTCTAAATTCAGTTGCGGTTGTTAACACAAGACATCTGTGATTTTCATGATGTCTGTAATTTTTCTAAGGTAGCATGTCTGTTGTCTAGATGTGGTTGTTATGGAAGGTCATGTGGTCTGGATACTTTCACATTAATTTATAGAATCTTTATTTTATTTTATTACTTTTATTTTTATTATTATATTTGTATGTACATAAGAAATAATGTAATTATATATTTTAATATTATTTTTATTTTACTGCTTTATATTAGGGTTGTCAAAATTAACGCGTTAGCACAAAAGAGAACGCAGTGCGGTGCTGGCACGCATCTGTGAATCTCCTGTCTGTGTGACACACGACTTGTGCGCACAGAAAGCCTCTTCAGACAGCGCTTGAACGGACAAAAACACACACAATTATGCCAAAATGCCTGTTTTGTCGAGTATCCTCACAAGCACAGTTAAATGAGTTAAATTAAGACTTAAATGAACGTAAAGAGTTGTGAGAAAATGGGATGTGTGTCAGATCCGTGTCATGTGCATCAGGTCTTAAAGTGACAGCAGCCTAATAAACCTGCTGCTGTCTGTCATGTTAATCAAAGAACAAAAGACAGAGAACATCACTCTCTGCACTTGACTGAATAATTTTTGTAGCTTTAATAAGGATTAATCTATATTAAATTATAATTTATACAATGAAGACTGTGAAGTCAGTGTCTGATAACTTTATTCAATTTCTGTATATATCCTACCTATTAAAACCAACTTGAAAATCTTAAAGCACTGTACAAGGTTACATGGGTCAAAAACAATAACTTTTTGTGCATTTTGACAGGCAAGTACAAATCTTGTCCTACGCTCAAAACTTGTCTGACTGGGCCAATAGAAAAACTTGAGCCCTGATATATTGAAAGGCAGGTAAACTTCACATTAATTACAATGGGTTTGTGAAGATTGTTTTAAGTTCACTTAAATTAAAAGTTGTTGTATTTTTTTAAAGCCTAATAAATGTTAAAATTGAAATGTTTCAATTCTACTGTAATGCTGAATGCATATAATTAATGGATAAAATTGAGGGAAAAATTCATAGAGACATCAGTAGCAGTATTGGTTTCGGGACGCCTGCCTTTACATGTACATGAACTTTAACGATATCCCATTCTTAATCCGTAGGGTTTAATATGCAGTTGGCCCACCCTTTGCAGCTATAACAGCTTCAACTCTTCTGGGAAGGCTTTCCACAAGGTTTAGGAGTGTGTTTATGGGAATTTTTGACCATTCTTCTAGAAGCACATTTTTGAGGTCAGGCACTGATGTTGGATGAGAAGGCCTGGCTCGCAGTCTCCGCTCTAATTCATCCCAAAGGTGATCTATCGGATTGAGGTCAGGACTCTGTGCAGGCCAGTCAAGTTCCTCCACACCAAACTCACTCATACATGTCTTTATGGACCTTGCTTTGTGCACTGGTGCCCAGTCATGTTGGAACAGGAAGGGGCCATTCCCAAACTGTTCCCACAAAGTTGGGAGCATGAAATTGTCCAACATGTCTTGGTATGCTGAAGCATTAAGAGTTCCTTTCACTGGAGCTAAGGGGCCAAGCCCAACCCCTGAAAGACAACCCCACACCATAATCCCTCCTCCACCAAACTTTACACTTGGCACAGTGCAGTCAGGCAAGTACTGATCTCCTGGCAACCACCAAACCCAGACTCGTCCATCGGATTGCCAGACAGAAAAGCGTGATTCGTCACTCCAGAGAACACGTCTCCACTGCTCTAGAGTCCAGTGGCGGCGTGCTTTACACCACTGCATCCGACACTTTGCATTGCACTTGGTGATGTAAGGCTTGGATGCAGCTTCTCGGCCATGGAAACCCATTCCATGAAGCTCTCTACGCACTGTTCTTGAGCTGATCTGAAGGCCACACAAAGTTTGGTCTATATATACATATATAAATAAAACAACGTCACTGCGTACACCTCACAGTGTTTGCACTTTTTGTCTAAGATTTTAGACGCTCTCGCTGCTCTCTTCACTCTGCTTTCAATCCCACAATCCCCTGCGTGAGCCATAGAGAAAGAATTAAAGACACGCACGCATAAGGTCAGGGTGTGATGGCGTGTGTTATATTGTGGTTGTAGCCCCGCTCTTACTCTGTTGTGTTCAATCCATCATGCAAGAACAGACCAACTCTCTCTGATCTTAGCCAACACATCTCTCTTTTGCTCTGCCTTCTACACTCCCTCTGCTCCACTTTCTTGGCAAGATCCGACGTTCCCACAGCTCAGCCACGTCTCTCTCCCTGTCTGTCTCTTTCTCTCTCGGTTTCAATCTCTCTTTGGCAAAACTGGCCTCACATGATCCACGCATACACGCTCATATCATCCTCACATCTTTTATACTCTGATATACAAGCTGACTTGTTAGCATACTTCACATACTTCATCCTGTAAACAATCATCCCAGAACCTCATTATTTCATGTTGCGCCTGATTTGTAGTTTCTGAAACCGTTTTTCTATGATTATGAATCTCTCACATGAAAACACTCTTCCAAACAGCACAGACATACTTAGAAATGTATCATTTATTAGTGGTGTGTTCTGCTAAGGCAAGAATCACTATACTTAGGGTTATACTTAGTGTTAGTGATCTGAACAAACCCCTAACTCCAAGTATAAAACTTTGATGCATAATTCATTGCATAACAGACATGAATGAAATCTCAAATCATATGTTTAGCAATAATCTGTTGAATACAGAAGCCTGCATTAAAGACTAATGTAGGCCTGAAAATTTGGACATACTGTACACTACCGTTCAAAAGTTTGGGGTGGGTAAGATTTTTGTTTTTGAAAAAAGTGACAGTAGAGACATTTTATATTACAAAAGATTTCTATTTCAAATAAGTGCTGTTCTTTTGAGCTTCTGGAAAAAAAAAATATCATGGTTTATACAAAAATGAGCAGCACAACTGTTTTCAACATAATAATCATAAATGTTTCTTATAAATCAGCATATTAGAATGATTTCTGAAGGATCATGTGACACTGAAGACTGGAGTAGTGATGCTGAAAATTCAGCGTTTATATCAGAAATAAATTACATTTTAAAATATATTCACATAGAAAACAGTTATTTTAAATTGTAATAATATTTCACAACAATACTTTTTTTTTTACTGTATTTGTGATCAAATATATGCAACCTTGGTGAGCACTGACTTCTTTCAAAACCATTATAAAAAATCTTACTTATCCCAATTTTTTTGAACAGTAGTATATTTTTGGAGTTCAAAAGAAAGCAAACATTATAGAAAGTTGTTTAAGTTCCCTCTGAGGTGTAGCATGTCATCTGATTTTTTTTTTTTTTCTAGCTCACCGCCTAGGCCATTTCAGTGTGACCACATGTTTTACTCGAAATAAAAGTAAGTTTATTTCAGGCCAACATTTACCTTCCTGAGGTCAGCAAACCCTCTTTTCCTGTGTCCTTCGCTCCCTAGTGGCCGCTGAGAGTTACTACACCCATCCACATTCGGATTTGATCAGAAACACCTCTGTGATAATACTTTCATCCCAGACATTACATTCACACACGCTAATGTGCGTCCATAAGTGGCAGCGTTTGCATCAATGTAAATACAGATGGAAGTTGTAGATGCTAAATAGGAGCAACGGCACTGAAATCACAGCGCACAAACACCCACAGAGATATGTCTGTGTGTGTTATCACTCTCCTTTAGGCTCAGTTCTGCATGGATAGTAAATGGATTAGATTATGATAAAGTGTATGTGTGTGTGTGTGTGTGTGTCTTTGATGTGTGTACATAGTAAATGTATAGATTAGATGTTGGCCGTTATCCTCTGAGAGCGGCAGACTGTGTCTATCCGTGCCAGCTGCTTGGTTACATCTCTCTAATCAGACGAGAAGAGGACAGAACATGAAAGAGATGGGCGGCACGCCAACTTTCTCTCGCTCTGTTTTTCTCTCTCTTTTTTTCTCCCTTTATTTTTTTTTAATTTCCAGTTTTTCAGTTCTCAGCCATACCATGTGTCTACGCTTCTTTTGCGTTAAAGCTGCTGTTTGCGAACATCTCTATTCCCCCTCCCCGCTCTGGTTCTCACCGTCTTTCTGTGCGCCGGGTGTGTAGTTGGCACGGAGCGGGCACAGACGGGCACACAGATGGGCAGCGGGCGATGCAGGGCAGATCCCTACACACCTGCTCCTCTTTGGCATGACCCAGACCAGACAAACACACACACACATGCGTAAACAGAAACGTAGAGAATCTACATTTGTGTGTCTGTAAACACAACACGCGCAAGGGTCTTAAAGGAACAGTTCACCCAGAAATAAAAAATCAAAACGTCATTCACTCACCCTCATGTTGTTCCAAACCAGTCTCGTTATTGTTAACTAAAACCAAAACTTAAAAAAAATGTTAATTGAAATTAAGCTGAAATAAATTTAAAAAAATAAATATTAGATCAAATTAAACATTTGAATGAATTAGAAATGTTGTGAAATAAAATAAGTTGAAGTACTATACTGAACCGAAAACTGAAATAAAAATAATTGTGTTATGTAATATGTAATAAAAATAAAATAAAAATAATAAAATATGGCTGAATAGAAATATCAAAAGAAACCAAAACTAATAAAAATGACAAAATCACATAACAAAATTACTATGAAAATGAAAATAAATATTTTCATGTATAAAGAGACAATTTATACTAGTTTAAATTGGTATATCATATTCTAATAACTTATAATATTTGGAAAATATTTAGTTTATATTAAGTTTTTTGTTTTTTTTCTACTCCCAATAATACTGCACTGTTAGATGTATTTATTTATTTAAAATTTAAACATTCAAAATATTAATAAATACTATAATAACATAGTGCTTTTAATTAGTTAATCTGCAACGCTGAGGATTATTATATACCAAAGCTAAAATTAAGATACAAAAGATAAAAAAAAAAAAAAAAAAAAAATTTCTTAAGCTGTAATAAGATAACACAAAATAAACAAAAAAAAAACCAAAAACTAAGAGAGATGGAAAACCGGAAATCATTCAGAAACAGGATTGTTATGGCTGTGTTTTCTTTACAGTGGAAGTGAATGGTGACCAGCTGTCAAGCTCCAAAAATGACATTAAAGCAACAAACAAAAAAAATAGTCCATATGGCTCATATGTCAAAAATAAGGTTTCAAAAGACTTTATAGAGTAAAAGCCATATAGATGGCTTTTAATGGCATCTGACCACATTTACTTCCAGTGTATGGAAAAGTGCAGCGCGAATGCTCTACCAAACATCTCCTTTCAAGGTCCATGAAAGAAAGTCATATGGGTTTTGGAATCACATGAGGGTGAGTAAACAAATGTTCTATCCCTTTAAATTATCCTCTAACATAATCATGTACTGCCATCATGTAAATGATGTTCAATATGCAGTATGTGTGGCCAGCGATTGCATCGACAACATTCACGCATACAAATGCACATACACGCTCACAGACATATGTGCCAGAGGAAACACAAATCCATGCCCAGTTTCTCACCGTAATACCCGTGTGCATATACACACGCATACATGCTCGCACACACACTTACATACAAACTCCAAACACACCTGCCACTTTTACACGTTCCCATTTCATATCCGCTCCCTGTGAGCGCTCACATACATATTAATCTAGAAACATGCATGGCCGGGGGGGTCCGGAGCAGGTATAGACCCCCTTTAAAAGCGCAAGCTGCCTGATTACATTCGCTGCAGGGGCTGCTGGGAAACGCAGGGCTGAGGGGGCGCGGGCACAGGATGGAGTGTGCTTTCATAAGATAGGAAATGAATAAATAAGTGCCAGTGGAGGGGGGCAAATACTCAAATAAAGTCCAATAAAAGAGCTCAGAGAACATCTGTGTGGGATCGCCGTGGGGATTAGGAGGGTTTGGAACATTTTAAGCGCATTACGGATTAAAAAAAAGGTCAGAATGTTTAGCAACATACCGATAAACCTCTTAAGCAAAACCCAATTGGAAAAGCTGTGCTGCCTCTTCATTCTGCACCGTTGTGTGTGTGTGTGTGTGTGTGTGTGTGTGTGTGTGTGTGTGTGTGTGTGTGTGTGTGTGTGTGTGTGTGTGTGTGTGTGTGTGTGTCTGTGTACCTAAGGTGTGGAGGCGTGCATTGGGTTTTTGTTTTTTTCAGGGAAATGCATTGCACATTTTCATGCGGTATACATTTTCCATGTATTTGTCATCATAAGCCGTGACGTTTGAATCCAGGGGATCTGACATGCCTCTCCAACTAAAACACACACACACACAGAGAGAGAGAGAGAGAGAGAGAGAGAGAGAGAGAGAGAGAGAGAGAGAGAGAGAGAGAGAGAGAGAGAGAGAGAGAGAGAGAGAGAGAGAGAGAGGGAGAGTGAGAGTGAGAGAGAAAGAAAGTGAGAGAGAAAGAAAGTGAGAGAGAAAGAAAGTGAGAGAGAAAGTGAGTAATGTTTTCTCTTTAGGGTAAAGATACATTTGGACCAATTTCATTAAAGTTAACAAAATTGACCCTTTTACTTTCTTATTTTACTTTCCTGGACTTTTTGTGTTCAAAAGTTTGGGGTCAGTAACTTTAACTGTAAGTATTAAAGAAATAAAAAAATTTAGGGCCAGTAAAAAAAAATGTCTATATAGTGTATATATGTGTATGTATGTATATGTGTGTGTGTGTGTGTGTGTGTGTGTATAATGTAAATATGTATATGTAAGTCTTACATATAAAAGAAAAAAAATTCTTACTGGCCCCGAACTTTTGTATAGTAGTGTATCAGTTCCTGTGGGGGGGAAACAATAAGTAAATTATAAGTTTATATTTTATATCTTTCCTCAAAATGTAATCAGCCTCTAAAACAACTTTGCTTTCTGGTTGATTTCATTTTTTTATGTTGCAGATTGTTTTAGAGTTGTTGGTAGGAGTTAAATTGAACTGTAAAACCCTCATGAAGCAAAAAAAAAAATGTGGTAGTACTTTAAAAATATATTTGCTAGTAGTTTTTGAAATAATATTCAATAAACAAATGCATATAGTTGGGAAGCGCTAATTGTGATGCCATGTAGATTTTTAGTGTAGTTGCTTTGGTGTTTTGCATGATTGAGTGGTTAGCCCATCATAAAACTAATATCTCATCACTTAGTGAAGTAACTTCACAAACAGCACAGGACGAGTTACGTGTCAAAGTTGAATATTCAGGGTTTGGGGTTTGTTTAGTTCCTTAGCGAAAACTTTTCGGAGATCCTATAGGTCAAGACCATTTAGTTTACCTCTACAAAGGGCAGAACAAACCAAAATGGTGATTATAATAACAAATATGCCTTTGCTCTCACAAGCGCAGTCATTTATGAATATGTGCATGCTAAATTAATCAATTAGACATTGTCTTTTAAGAAATGGGTGTGTGAATGATCAACACTTGGTGTTTAGGATACCCTGTCAAACATAACTTACTGAAGAAGTGTTTTACCATTGTAAAGACACTTTTGTGATGTTAAAAACCCATTGCCACTGTGTGTGTATGTGTCGCGCAGTATCTTTGGCATGGTGTGTTCAGGGGTCCTTTGACTGTGTGTGCTGGGAAGATAAGGATTAGCATGAACATTGTTGGATGAAGTAGTGTGTGTGTGTGTGTGTGTGGTTGCATGCTGATAACAGTGTTGATTGGACTCCATAGGCTGGAGTCTGTGCTCTAATAATGGACAGTCTCTCCTTTGTGTGTTTTGAGTTTTGATGATCTGGCCCCCTGCTCATCCACGCTTTGTCTGTGCCCAATAGCGCGGCCTCTCTCATTCACTCGCGTCCAGTTCGGCATAGTGAGCTTCACTAATGTGCCATGTAATTGGATTGGAGGTCATCCGAGACGTCTCCTTACACTTCCACACCACCAGAGGGCGCTAATCAATATGGATTATAGCTGTTCTGAATTCACAGAATCCATTGGTAGCCATTATTTTGTTTAAGTATTTAGTTCTGTGTTCGAAATCGCCCCCTATACCCTCATTCATTATTCCCTACATTACTCCACAAATATATTCCACTTAAGTGAGTGAATTCGGACACTGAGTGCTCCGGAAGGGCTGCCGCTTTTGCATAAAGTGGATTCTAATCAGTGTAAGTGAAGTGTAACGTGTAAAGTGGATTCTAATCAGAATCATTGGCTGTGTCCGAAATCGCCCCCTATACCCTTGAATAGAGCACTATTTGAGGCAACAGCCATTTGGAGTGGTGTCCGAAACCATATCGGGTGCACTCATTCAATCCCACAATGCACCACAATAATAAGTGTACAACTGATGTACACTCAACGGCTAGAGAATGACCATAATGCACTGTGAGGGTTGTAGCAAATTAAGTCCCGTGTCTGACCAGAAGCGTAATATCATACAGGTATACATTCCTTTTTAATTGATTATTAAATTGTTTAATTAAGGTTTACACATGCTAGTTTCCATGACAGAGTTCAATATAAATCTTTTCATCTTACTACTGGAGCTGCCAGTTTGCTAAGTTTCAAATGATTATTAAACAGCAAGCACAAACATAGAATGCAGTGAAATTTGATAATTACCAGCCTGCACATGGCTGACAGATTGCAGCACTTATATAGCACTTAAATGAAATAAAATATTAAAAACTTGCTTATTTTATTTCCACTAGTCGGCAAGGCAATATTAATTATTTTTATTTTATTTTCTTTTTTCATTTTGAAAATAGAAAATTATAAAAATAAAAACGAATTCAAAATATGAAAAAAAATTTCTTTGTGGGCATGACATTATGGTAATAATGGTTGGTTGTTTGGTTTTATTTATTTGTATTTTTATTTATTGTTTTTGTTGTTGTTATTATTATTATTATTATTATTATTATTATTATTATTTTTTTTATTTTATTTTTTTTAACAGATATTTAGATGTTTTATTTTTTTATTTTTAGTGGGACTCAGTGAAAGACAGGGACCGAACTACTGTACATCATGGTATCACTATAGTAGTTTTTGTAAGAAGTGTAATATATAACATTTAAAATGAGATTGGATGAGTTAAAGTGCTTTACATTAAATTGAGTCGACTAAAGCAACTTTATTGACGTATCAGCTCACAGTATCAGCTTCTGCGAACAAAAAGCAGAGGCAGTCGATATTTTTCCCCGTCAATTAGCATTTAGCACAAGTAGCTGAAAATAACCTTCATTTGCGAGGCTTTTAGCGTATACCATGTTGGATGAGAGGTTTTCTCTCTGTGAGAGGAGTGTCTGTGTGTGGGTGCTTTTGTAAGCTAGCTGGAATGCTCTGGTACCGCCAATGCTAAGATGGCTGCCAAGCGCTAAGATGGCTGCCAGGATTCCATACAACAACAGCAGCAAGCGAACGAGGGGGTGCAAGAGAGAGAAAAGAAGAAAAGAGGGGGCTGACGCATTTTTTTCCTTCAAAATGTATAGTGATGTTTTTTTAAACCACATTCTGTTGATGCACGTAATTAGTGGTGCATGCTAAGGCTAAACATCACTACTGCTATTTCTCATACTTTGAACAAATTCAAGCCATATCTTGAGAGCAGAATATCATAGAGGGCGGGCTGTTTTGACTTGGGCTAGTAAGTGAGCACCCAGAACCCCCCTAGCAACTAGCAAACATGCTAAAACACTTAAATAACATAAGTATGATTGGCTGAAGAGGTGACATTTATCTATACAGACACACGGAAAGGCCAGAGTAACCAAGTGACATCCTTCTGAGGCTCTATAGTTAGCAAAACCGCAGTGCATATAGAAAAAAGGGGTTAGTGAGTCTTGGCCAATTCAAACAGCCGCAGGGGTCTGGTCTCTCTCCAAGATCACTATACTTTCTAAGATAAAAAGCCTACGGAGACATTGTCCAAACAACTCGATGGCTGCACACCAGCCTTTGTCTACATCTTATGAGTTATACGGCAGAGTTGGGTTTCACCAGGCTGCTCTCGGATGTATATTTTGCAGATTTATAGATTTCAGATTAGCAGCGCAACTTCAAGCTTAAAATGGACAATGGTGTGTGTCACTTGTTTCGGCTGTGTTTTTACTCGCTAGAAGACAAAAAAAACCAACAACAACAACTGTGGACCCGACTGTCCAGAAGTGTTTTTTTTTAACACACCTGTTCTGGGGTCTGTGTTGCCGGGCTAAAGATCTTGTTTCATGGTCGAAAGACTGTTTTGTGGTTTTATGTCTTGATTTTGATATTGTTATATTAAAATAATAGAATATAATCTTTATTTATTGACCTAGGCAGAATTTGATTCTGAAGTCCATGTCATTTGAGGTATTATTCAAGTCTGTAGTGCAGGCATTTAATACTTTTTACGGTTTACTAAGCAACCCAAAGAATGAGCAATAGTAATGGTAATATGTGTTGACAAACCTACTCTAGTGTTCAAAAGTTTGGTGTCAGAAAGATTTTTTTTTTTTTTTAAGAAATAAGACATTAAATTGATCAAAAGTGACAGTAAACACATTTATAATGTTGCAAAAGATTATTTTTTAATTGCTGAAAAAAATGCACAAAAATATTAAGCTGGAGTAAAATTTAGCTTTGATCACAGGAATAAATTACATTTTAAAGTACATTCAAATAGGAAACAGTTATTTTGAATTGTAATAATATTTTGCAATATTACAGTTTTTACTGCATTTTTGATCAAATAAATGCAGCCTTGGTGAGCAGAACAGACTTTCAAAAACATTAAAAAAAACGTCCCGACCACAAACTTTTGAACAATAGTGTAGTCAAATTCCAACTAACAAGAAGACAGAACATCAGATTTCTTGTATAAAGGTCCCAATTTTGACTGAATATCATGTAAATGATCCAGAACCGGAGCACATTTTGCATGTCTCATTTCCAGCTGCGTCGCCTCAGCGCTACATTGAATATGTGCTGGCAGAGAATATTCCGAATGTTCTACATCTGCTAATTGATTCAGGCACCTTTGGACTGAACCCAGACATCCCATGTTTAATCTGCTCTCTTTTTTCCCTCCTTTCTTTCTCTCTCTCTTTCTTTCTGTCGGCTTTGCAGAATCTGGACAATCGGATAACTCCAACCAACAAGGAGAAGCAGACATCAAGCCTCCGCCCAATGGTGTGTCATGCACGACGAAAATCACACAAACACACGCACACACACTTAACATCTACACACTGCTAAAGGTTCCAAAAGGATTTCACAGTCTAATACCATACAACCCAGAAATTAAAGTCTTCATTTAATTAAAACTTCACGTAAAGGTGCCTGGAAGAACCAAAAAGGGCTTCTTGGTTCCTCCAAGAACCGTTACGTGAAAAATTCTTGAAAGAACCACACTGTATAAAAATGCAAATTCGATTTTGTCAGATAAATCTATTTTATAGGTTGATTGAACTATATGATGAAAAATATATTTGTTATTTGGAATTAAATGATGTTTTAGCTCTTGTTGTAGTGTTTTTGATTATATTTTGTTATATATAACCTTGTCAGTTTGCTAAACAAACTGAAACACAAGTTAGACAAACTCTGCTTTACTTAAATGCAAACTTATTGAACTTGGATCCACAAGTAAACAAACATTAGTTTGTAGAACTTATTATATCATGTTGGTTGAAACTGCAGACCAAATTTAATTAAGTTGATGCAAACAAATTTCCCATAAGTTGAGTTTTCTCAAAGGTTCTTGGAACCTTGGAAAGGTTCTTCGTTGAACCATAATGGAACTAAAGAACCTTTATTTTTAAGAGTCCTCATGTCTTTCCAAACTCATGACTTTCTACTGTGGAACACAAAAGATGTTGTTAGGTAGAAGGTTCTCATTGCCCACTTCCATAAAGGTAGTGTCAACGTTCTGCCAAACTTCAACTTTTTGCTCAACTTTGTGTTTCAAAGAAGACATATGTGAGTAAATACTGATTTTTTTATTTTATTCTTTTTCCTCTAAGAACTCCACAAAGAACTTTTTATTACCTAGTTCTTTAGAAAATCATCTAGGTACTTGTGCTTTAAAGTTCCTAGAAACTAAAAACACTAATCTGAAGAACCTATAATGAAACATCAAGAACTTTTTTGGAATTTACAAAGAACCATAAAGTTAACTTAAGATACCTACACTCTGAAAAATAAAGGTTGTTTATTGACAGTGTGGTTCCATATAGAACCACAAAGGTTCTTTCCTTTGCAGAAAGAACCTTTGTGGTTCTATAAGGTTCTACATGGAACCATAATGCAGATAAAGACCCTTTATAGTAGAAAAGGTTCTTTAGATTATTAAAATGTTGTATGCACAAAAAAACGGTTCTTTTACAGACTGTTCACTGAATGAAAATGGTTCTTCTATGACAGCGCGGTAAAAAACCCTTATTCATTCACCCAAAAAAGGGTTCTTCTAGAGGGTTCTTTCTTTGCTGAACATAAAATTCTACAAAAAAAAAAAAAAACTGTTGAAGAAACCTGATTGTTTAAAGCAGTCTCTTCAAATCTTCTAAACTCTCATCTGAAGTTGTCATTAATGACAAGCTCTGGTTAGCACTGGTTGAAACGGCATGATGAAATCCCTGCGCCAATCAATGTGTCAGCCACCGTTTTCCACTCCGCCAGCCAGTCAACAGATGGATCTGTGGGTGAGCCGCTGTCCCTAGACGTGCAAATACAGGGCGATTGATACTGTACGCCGGTTTATTTATGCTAGTATAGTCACATGTACGGCATGACTTTCGCTCGCTGCAAGAGTGCGCAGAACCGCTTATTATAGCAGTTTATTATAGTAAAGTGTTGCTACGTCGGCTGTGATGGTGAATGGTGATACGCTCATAAATCACTCCGTGATTGGCTGATGGGAACCACATGGCTGTGGCGCGGGCGACACTGAGCTCATGCACCGGCCTCGCTGCGGTTAACCGGCACACATATATACACACACACACACACACACACACACACACACACACACACACACACACACACACACACACACACACACACACACACACACACACACACACACGCTGACCTCAGCCAGCACTACAGATGGGTGTGGAAGCATGGCTCATTCACCCGTTTTGCCCACACACACAGAAGTACATATTGAAATCCCATATGCGCAGCGAAAGCAAATACGTTTGTATATTTGTATGCAGCGTTTCACACACACACTTCAGCTGAACACACACTCTTAAGTGTGACATAAAGCATTTTTAGTGTCCTCATTACGTTTTTGCTGAGATTGGAGCGTTGGGTTGGAGTTTAACCATAAGTACGGGGTAGCCTGTTATTTCTTTGAGATGGAGAACATGTGCCAGCCGATGACTGTAATTATATGCTCCCGGCCTTTTTATGACAATTGAGCCATGTTTATTTTGTGTGTACGTGTGTTTGACAGGTGCAGATGAGTAAATATGGGTTTTTTCCAGTGTAATTTGTTGCTGTAGTGTGTTTTCATTTCTGGTCTCGCTCTCTCTCTCTCTCTCTCTTTCTCTCTCTCTCTCTCTCTCTCTCTCTCTCTCTCTCTCTCTCTCTCTCTCTCTCTCTCTCCAGGTCACTTGAGTTTCCAGGACTGCTTTGTGACGTCAGGCGTGTGGAACGTGGCGGAGCTGGTCCGTGTGTCACAGAGTAAGTCACATGAGCAGGGTCTTTCTGATCAGCAACCAGCACTCTTAAATATAAACATTTTATTGGAACTAAAAAGGCTTTAAATCCTTAAAAATCATAGTTTTTTTTTTCAACAGTAACATACCAATAAACAAAAACTTAAAATAAAATATACATTCATATATTACAGACAAAAGTTAGATGTTTTTTAAGTAAGATTTTTTTTAAATGTTTTGTTTCTTTTAAAATATAATTTATTCCTGTGATCAAAGCTGAATTTTCAGCATCATTCTAATATGATGATTTGATGCTCAAGAAACATTTATGATTATTATCAATGTTGAAAACAGTTGTGCTGCTTCATATTTCTGTGGAAACCATGATACATTTTTACAGGATTCTTTGATGAATAGAAAGTTCAAATAAATTTATTTGAAAAATAATTATTTTGTAACATTGTAAATGTCTTTACTGACAAGGTTTTTATAGACTGGAGAAGTATGTCATGAAGCAACAATGATGGATGATGGGATTAATTTATCTGACTTCTCTCTGTCTGCATCTAATTCAGCACCAGTTGCCACAGCAACTGGACCCAACTTCTCTCTGGCCGACCTTGACAGTCCAGGATATTACAACATCAACCTGGGTCGCCGCTCCATTACATCAACGCCATCGACCAGGTACACACACATTTTCCTATGCCAGGTGTTTTCAATTTTTGGGTGCCAAATAAAAGGGGGTTCCTTGCGAGAGACCACCATGCTAAAATGTAAAAGTTACAATTTTAAATGTGTTTTAATGTGTAAAAATTTTGTGTAAGATTAAAAAAATTATAATAAAAAAAAAACATTAATGTCATGTTTTCTGATCAATCTTTAGAAAGCAAAATAAAACGGTAATCATGTAAATTTCTGTACATTTTAACATTTTATTTTCATTTAATTATGTAAAAAAAATATTTATTTATTTATTTATTTAAATGTTTTTTTTCCCATGGACCCCTTCCATTGTTAGAACAATATTAGTTCCCTAAAGTTTTTTACTTTCAATGAAACTCTTTTCAAAATATTTAAACTGTCACACATTTGTGTAAAATATGATTAATTAAATCATTTAATAAAATACATACACATTTAAAATAAATTTAAATATAAATAATTCAAATTAACTTTAGGCTAGAATAGAATTTTTAGAATTACATCAGATGTTATGCATTAATAAACTGCAGAATTATAGAGCACAAATTTTAATTTCGGTGGCATTTTTGCCCTAAGCCCTGGTTCATTTCTGACTCTATACTATTAAACTCTTGCATGTCTTAAAACAGCTTTACAAGTCGACCTGTGTCTGGTGTAGTAGCTTTAATGCATGTTGGTAGCACTCACACGTTCTTGCTTTCCTCTTTGTTCATATATATATTTGTCTGTCTGTCTACCCTTTTCTCTGCTGCTCTCACCTTTGTCTGCTTGATTGCTGTCATTGTTGTCTCTTTACCTTTCTCTTCTCCTGTCCCTTCTCTCTCGTCTCGCCGTCATGTTTCAAACGCTGCAGGACTGAGATGGAGTTGTATGCCAGTCTCCCGCGGAGGTACTCCACACTTCCTGTGGTCTGATTCACTTCAAGCTCTGCTGTCTAACTCTATACTGTCTTTGCTCATCTAATGTCTCATTCTGCTAAGATAATGTGATGATCTTACATTTCTGATGATTTTGGGTGGGCTGTAATGTTTAAATGTACATATTTTTCTATTGTAAAATTATTTGTAATTAAAACATTCCCATTTTTGAGACCAGTCATGAAAGAAAAAGAAATTATATTGATATTGAAATATAAAATCCCCCCCTTACCTTCTCTCTTTCTTTTCTCTTTCAGCTCCAACAAGCGTAAATCCATTGATGACAGTGAGATGGAGAGCCCGGTGGATGATGTCTTCTATTCGGGACGTTCTCCTGCCCCAGGAGCGTCCCAGCCCAGTGGCTGGCCCAATGATGTTGATGCAGGTACAGTCGCTTTACCCACAACCTCTCTGGCTCTTCAGACGCTTCACTTGACCTCCACTTGTGTTGAAAAAGTTGATTTGTTTATGTTTGGTGCTGCGGCAATTAAGGCTGGGCGGTATGACGATATATATCATTACCACGGTATAAAATCTATCATTAGAGATTTTGCTATATCGTGTATATCACGGTATGTAAATATATAGCACTATTGACACTTCAGAGTGATAAAATGCATGAATGAGAATATAAAGAGCAGGACGTGCTTGATTGTTAAAAATATATCCTGAAAAGGAACTCAAGGCGGTGCTCTTGCTGACTGTCACACTGACATAGTGAACGCACAGAAAGCCGCGTCTCTCAGCATGCGATTGCGAATTCAGTTCTCTTTCACGTCTTATTGCGCTTGAATGGTCGAATACACACGCAATAATGTCACAATGCCCATCGTGTGGAGTATTCATGTAAACAGCCAGTTATATCTCAAGTGAAAGTAAACAGTTGGGTGTAAACAGGATGTGTATCAATATAATGGATCCATGCGTTTGGGTTAGGGTTAAGGCCAAAGTATACTTCACTTTTTACGCGTACGCGAGGGTCAGCGTACAGTGCACGTGATGCGAATTTCGTCATCAGAAGAGTACGTGCATACTGTACGCACAGGTTGCACATGCACATTGAATTTTTCTGCAGTATTTACATGAGATTGCTCAAAACTGCGCATGCGTCGAACGCCTCATACGCGTAGTATGAGTCAAAAGAAGTATACTTTGCAAGGCTGTGTGTTCGACTGTGCGCATACGCTCACGTACGCGTAAAAAAACAAAGTATACTTTCGGCTTTAGGGTTAAAGTGACAGCAGCCTAATAAACCAACCTGCTGCTCTGTGTCATTAATTTGAATCAAACAAAAGAGAAAATAACTTGCTGTTCTTGACTGAATAACTTTTTTAGCTTTAATAAGAATACATTTATATTTAATTCATACAGTGAAGACTACATTTGATTATTAAATTTCTGTACTAATTCTAACTACATGTTAAATAAACCTATTGTACCTGAAAAACGTAATTTAATTCATATTTTTGTTGTATTTATCGTATTGTTTGTAATTTGCTTTTTTTCCTTATTTTTAATAACAGAAAAGAGATAAAATAACTATATCGTGATAAATATCGCTGTCGCGAAATAAAATTTCTCATATCGTGAATTCGCCCACCCCTAGCGCCAATGAAAGTCTACTTAGTCAGAGTAGACACCAAAATTATGTTGGCGTGAATGAAGACAAGGCTGTGAGGGACAGACGTTCAGTATTGAATGAGCTGGACGATTGTCCATCAAAGGCTTATTTCTTGTTCTTGTCAAATAAAAAATGCTGTCTACTCTGACGAAGCTGTACAATAGCGCTATACTCAGATCCAATTGGACTCATGTTTGATCAGTATATTCACTGAATAAGTGGACACAAGGGCTGTACGAGGGGCCAGACTTTTCTTTTTATCCATCAACCCGTTAATCTCTCTCGCTCTCTCTCTCTCTCTCTTTCTCTGTACCTGCCCAGCATCTTCCCATACTTCAATAAACCATAAGAATAAATAATATTGGGACAAAAATGCAACATTAGCCGCTTTTCCACTGTCAGGCCAAATGGTTCTCGTTGCTTAAGCGTTCCATTCCGTCCCGATCCGGCCCAGCCGGTATGGATACGGTCTCATTTTCACTGTGGGGCTGATAACGGAGCTCTTTTGAATGTAATACAAATGCGTCAGATGTTGCCTTGTTAATACAAGAGTTACAGGCGATATGATATGTAAATAGCGACCGTGTTATGGAAGATGATTAGATATTTCGCTCACATAGTGAGCTTGGCCGGCTAGAGAGAAACTGGCAGCCAGGCAACAGACGAGTGACCAATCCTGAGTGGCGACTTCACTACACGCATTCTACCAGCAAGGTTTGTAATCGTGCCGTGCTGAACCAAGCTCAAGTGGATATGTAACTGGAACTGGAACTCACCGTTCTTAGAACCGTTCGGCCCACCGGGAGAAAAGCAGCTATTCATGCAATTGGATTGCTAGAATCATCTCTCTGTTAATTGATGTGTTTTGTTTGGTGCTTAGCTTAAAAGCCTTTAAAAGCACTTACAATCACACTCTAAACAAAATTCATGTGTTCATGTAATGATCTCACATAATTAGGGCTGAAAAAGCATTTTATATGTAATATTTTATAATTGACACTAAAACATTAATTATAAGAGTCTGTAAGAACTGAAGAATACAGTTCGATTAGAAGTATTCTTCATTTCTTGTGTAGCTTGTTAGTGATAGTTATGACATTTAAACGGTGTATCAACTCAAAACAAATATGAAAAAGATGATTTTCTTTGAAATATTTTCACACATTTTACCATATAAATCACTTTTTTTTTCATATCATATATTTTTTTACATTTTTGTTTTCAAGTTCATCTTTATAATGTTGCATTTTATTAATTAAGACCTTGATTGAACTGATTAAATTGAATTTTTCTGTATCAATTTCTTGTGTTGTTCATGTATTGACTATCTATTAGAAATATTTACTATGGTAACCACAGTGTCTGGCAAAATATCATGAGATTGGGATTTCATTCAAGCGGTGCAACACTTTTTTTCTGATCGTGATGGCTAATCTAAAATGACCACATAACTGTAGTCATTTTTGTGGAAACTGTGGATACCATGGTATCCTTTTTTTGTAAGTTTGAAAAGCCAGCTTTATGTTGCACAGGCAGAATGTGGGGATGAAATTCATTTGAACTTTAAAGTCATTTTAGATTGAGCAGTGCTGTTGTGACATGTAGGTCTTTACCTGTATCCTCACATCAGACAATTAAACATGCACCATTCCCTCAATACATCAAAGCAATAAATAGTTACAAATGTTGCTGTGCTCACACCACAAACTCAAAACTCTGCAATGTTAGATTTGATGTCCAAAATACATTGGCTGCACCCCATTTCGCATACTTGTTGTGGGCAGAATTAGCTGATACATACGTATGCAAAAAAATAAAGGTTCTGAAAGCGATGCCATAGAAGAACCACTTTTGGTTCCCCAAAGAGCCTTTCAATGAACAGTTCTTAAAAGTAAGAAAGATTCCATAGATGTTAAAGTTTCTTCATGGAACCATAGATGCCAATAAAGAACCTTTATTTCTAAGAGTGTGGACACCTTTGACATACTATTTTCAGCATATTATGATTTGAAATGCAATAGTTTTTATCTTGCATATATTTAGTATGGAAATTATGTGAACTGTGACGCAGCCAATAATATTGATATCCTTAAATTTTCGCTGCTGCTGATTGGACGGTTTGTGGGATGCGTGTGGCTTTCACCTCTACTGTTTAAGTGCACTTAGAATGGGTTGACTTTGGGAGTGAGCAATACTGTCTTTGACCTCATGCATATGATGTTTTCCTAAGTGTGTATAGTGCTTATGTATTGTTGATGATTCAACAGTGGTCCCAAATTCTCTCCATCTGTCCAAATGATCTCAATCTGTCCCTCTCTCATTCATTGTTAACTCTATTCTTTTCCCCTGTTTGGGTTTTTCAGTGCAACACCATTTGGCCAGTATGCAGGAGAGGAAGATAAAACACGAATCCGATGGCGTGCAGTTTCCTTACCATGGTTAGACCACATTACCCTCATATTATATATAATTGATGTATATACCACACACACAAGTGTATTCAAATGTGTCTGTTATCTCTGTCTATCTTTCAAACTCTCTGCTGCATCACACACCTCGGCTCTTCTCCCTGATTTGCTGTTTTTTCTGGTGATCTGAGGTGGCGGGTGTTTTGTGGCCTGTGAATGTGCTTTCATTTTGTTTTGTACATCAGATGTCTCTCTGTACATCCATTGCTTGTGTTAGATCCTGATATATGATCCCTGTGGACCGAAGCAGAAGTCCAAATCCTGATTTTCACATAACACAAACACTTACAAACGTGGCTATTGTGTTGCATACAGCAGCGGGCCTTTCCAGATATTTACTTAGCACTTTTGTTTGTTTCTTCTCCATGCAGGATTTATTCTAATTAGTCTGTGTGCTTAAAGGGGTTTACATGCTATAAGCAATATTTCAGCTGTTTTTTCAATGCGGCTATGAGATTTCAAAGCTGTTAGGTCTGAAACACTCTATGCAAGTACATGAATGCAAACACAAACTCAATTTCACACATCATTGCGTTCCACAAATTGTTACAACGCGTTTCATAACACAACACCCTATACTGTGTATGTATGTGTATGTATATATGTATATATGTGTGTGTGTATATATATATATATATACATATAATTTCAAGATCAAAGACCGCAATGGGAGAGAGAGCGGTATTAGCACCGGTATAATTATAATAGTCTCGCTATTTTTTAATGAAGACAACTGTGTGTTGAGCTTCAGGATGCGACGCTGAACATTTAAAGGGATAGTTCACCCAAAAATGAAAAAATGAAAATGTCCTGGCTCTTACAAGCTTTAAAATGGCAATGAATGGCTGTTTCTGTTTTGAAGTCCATAAGTGCATCTATCCATCATAAAAGTGATCCACACGGCTCCGGGGGTTAATAAAGGCCTTCTGAAGCGAAGCGATGCGTTTTTGTAAGAAAAATATCCATATTTAAAACTTTACAAACTGTAATCTCTAACTTCTGCTAACTGTCGTACGCACGTTCACGAGAGATGACTGCGTATGATTTTTTTTTTTAACACCGGTTTCGGGTGACGTTAGAGCTGATCCGCGCATCTCTAATATATATACACTGATCAGGCATAACATTATGACCACTGACAGGTGAAGTGAATAACACTGATTGGCCAGTATAACACCGCAGACCAGTCAGGGTGCCCATGCTGACCCCTGTCCAGCGCCAACAGTGGGCATGTGAGCATCAGAACTGGACCACGGAGCAATGGAAGAAGGTGGCCTGGTCTGATGAATCACGTTTTCTTTTACATCGCGTGGATGGCCCGGTGCGTGTGCGTTGCTTACCTGGGGAACACATGGCACCAGGATGCACTATGGGAAGAAGGCAAGCCAGCGGAGGCAGTGTGATGCTTTGGGCAATGTTCTGCTGGGAAACCTTGGGTCCTACCATCCATGTGGATGTTACTTTGACACGTACCACCTACCTAAGCATTGTTGCAGACCATGTACAGCCTTTCATGGAAACGGTATTCCCTGGTGGCTGTGGCCTCTTTCAGTAGGATAATGCACCCTGCCACAAAGCAAAAATGGTTCAGGAATGGTTTGAGGAGCACAACAACGAGTTTGAGGTGTTGACTTGGCCTCTAAATTCCCCAGATCTCAATCCAATCGAGCATCTGTGGGATGTGCTGAACAAACAAGTCCGATCCATGGAGGCCCCACCTCGCAACTTATGGGACTTAAAGAATCTGCTGCTAACATCTTGGTGCCAGATACCACAGCACACCTTCAGGGGTCTAGTGGAGTCCATGCCTCAACGGGTCAGGGCTGTTTTGGCAGCAAAAGGGGAACACAATATTAGGAATATTATATGGTCATAATGTTATGCCTGATCGGTGTGTATGTATGTATGTATGTATGTATGTGTGTGTGTGTGTGTGTGTGTGTGTATATATATATATATATATATATATATATATATATAATGTATGCATAATATATCATGAATATTACATGGAATTATTATTATATATTTATTATTATTGTGTCATACAGAGACAGTTTTTCACTATCCAATTACCCCAAAACAAGTCCAGCTTTAACTTTTTTCTCACAGCATATTCTGTTTCACTATGATACAGTGAAAGACCGTAATCAGACCGAGCGATTCACACTGACTTTAATGGCACGGACATTTGAAGGTAACTCTATCACCCCTTTGAGTACGCAAAAACAGATTACGCAGGAATAGCCACAGTAATGCAAGAATGCAAGCTATCTATGTACAACGGGAACTTGTGTGCTTGCAATAGAGTGTGTTTCTGGCCTGAGGGTCCTCCTCCGTCTAATCACATCCACTGCCGCCCACGTCATGATAAACACACAGTCGCACAGATCTTAATCTATGGAAACATTGGGTAAATCCCACCAAAAAAATGCCAGCAAGCTCAGGTGCTCCTGATGTCATGGGAATACACAACACACACACACACACACATATATTTACACCCACCTCATCCCTGAACACTTGAAACACACACACACACACACACACACACATACACATACACATACACACACACACACACACACACACACACACACACACACACACACACACACACACACACAGAGTCTGTGGAGCACCAGAGCTCTGGTCCAGATGGCTCCACCATGTGTCGACAGCGTTGGGAGCTGCTGGGTTACAGAAGACATCTGTTACGCCGATGATGGCGGTGGTGGCGCTCCGAGCGCGTGTGAGTGTGTGAGAGTGTGAACTGCGCTACGCTCCAAAGGTGATTCACTACCTGAATGAGGCTTTGGCAACTCTGCAAGGTGACGGTGTCATTTATCATTAAATCTGGTGTCGCCCAGGGTACACGAGCAGTCTGTGAACCCATTCATATGCCGGATCACTTCCTCATGCCCTGGGCTGACATGGATATCATCTCCTCCTATTTTTCATTCTCCTGCACTCTCTTTCACCTTGTTAGACTGTGGCGCTTTGTCTGTAAACATCTGTTTGTGACGGTTTTGAGAGGTCAGACAGTGAACGGGGTTCCCACGGGCAGGGAAGACCTAGAAATTTATGAATATTTTGAGGCCTAGAAGAGTAAGGCAAAGACATGGCAATTTCTATAGTGATTATAACATTTTCAAATGCCTTAATTTCATGACACAAAATATTTTAGAAAAATCAATCGACTGCAGAAGTCATGGAAATTTCTATTTTGAATATAACACATTTTTATTGAATGCTTTAAATATTTAATTGGCAAGAAATTTCTCTTTGAGTGTTTATTTTTAAAAATCGATCGACAGAAAACGTTATAAAAAAAATTCAGAAGTGAATATACAATGTTTTTATTAAATGCTTTAAAATATATATTCTTCAAGTAATTGGTCTTTTTCGGTGTAAAATTATTTAAAAAAATCAATAGACTAAAATAAGCGATAACAATTAAATGCTTCAAAATATTTCATTTGCAATTTCATTGGCGAGTGTAAAATTATTTTAAAAAAATCACTCAACTGAAGAAGTCATAGAAGTTTATTAGGCAAAAGGCTTGGGAACCTGTGTGTATAATTGCTGTAAATTCATGGTAGAAGTGATTTGTACTTGGATTTGTGACTTTCTGTGTGTGTTTGTAGAAGTAGACTTTCTGATGGTTGGACGGTGAATGTGTGCGTCTGTTCAAGTGTTTGAGGAGGCGTTATATATGCCGTTTTTGACAGGTCAAGGTTTCTTTGGCGGCCAGCTTATTAGCGTGGCGAGACTGGAAGGTCACGGGAGCGTTTGATTGGCTGCCAGTCTGCCTGAGTGTTGAGGCTGGCACAACACAGAGCAGTAACAACTAACCCATGATTTTACCACACGCGCACACACACACACACACACACACATACACGCACACAGGCTAATGTGCATGAATGGAAAGGAAGATCATGGAAACTGTCAGCTGTAACTATGAAGGTGTTCAGATGGCAGTGATTTTCACCACCTTGCTTGTGTTTAGATATTGCCGCAACCTCACTTATCTTATTCTATTAATATCTTGCACTATAATTTGCAGTTTGCATCTTGTTTTGCAATAATAGTATTATTATATTTTAGAAAAATGTAATTGTTTTTGTTTGCATTGGGAATTAGGAATTAATGTTTTTGACAGTTTTATCTTTATTTATAATAGTATTAATATAAACTGCGTCTCATTTTGAAGGCTGCATCCTCCGGAGGTCACATTTGAAGGCTGCATACGTCATCGAGGCGGTCTCATTTAAAAAAAGTAACCGTTAGATTGCAAAGTAAGAAAGAAATTACCACCTCACGAGGAATAACTGTCAGTTTTGATACGGTTACTTTTCTCAAAGGTGCAGTGTGTAGTATTTATGAGGATCTATTGACAGAAATGCAATATAATATACATAACTATGTTTTCAGTGGTGTATAAAGACCTCAAATAATGAACTGTTATGTTTATATTACCTTAGAATGAGCCATTTCTATCTACATACACCGCAGGTCCCCTTACAGTGAAGTCACCATTTTGCGCCGCCATGTTTCTACAGTAGCCCTAAACGGACAAACTTCTCTACAGAGCGCTAGCTACTCTCTGCTGTCTCAGACAACGACATCTTTGTCCTGTGTCGGCCACCGTAGCTTCTCTATGTGTGTCTATGTGCTTGATGCCGCTAAATTTTACACAGTGCACCTTTAAATAAGACATCCTTGATGACGTATGCAGCCTTCAGATGTGACCTTTGGAGGACGCAGCCTTTGAAATGAGACGCAGCTATAATTTATTTTTATTTATTTTACATATATTCAGTATAGCAGAGTTTATCTAGTGTTCTCTGAGAAAAATTACACAAACTTTGTTGCCATATAGTTATCCCTTCTTGACAACAGCTTCATTTAGCTCTCCCACAATAACTCAAGCTAGATAGCATAATAATGATTTATCTTGTGGTTTTGTGGGTGTTTGTTTAAAACATAACAAATGCTCAGTGATCTTGTGTAAATGTCACTTTGTTGGATTGTGCAACACAAACTTTTTCAGCAGACAATGTTGCTTTTAACACCTCCTATGAAATTTAACAGTCCTTTTCATTTAAAGCATGCTTTTTTTTCATTTATATGCAATTTTCACTTAATTTGTTTATAGGTATTTTTAATAATAGATTTGACAATACGCTTCAAAAATATAATTTGTCTGTCTCCGATTTTTTAAATATTCAAGGAGACAGATATACATTTAAACGTGGCATTAGCATAATTAGCAGATTTGTGGCTTCCTCACACGGCTCTTTAACGTCTTAAATTGGGTATTTAAATCACCACTTCTAATAATTGTTTCCCTCAAAACCAGCCAGAGGATTTGATGGTAAACTCCTTTTCCTCTCCTTTCCGAGTCCTGGCATGTTTGGCCGTGTTTCTGGGTCACTGGGTGAGCCCAGCGTATATTCAGTACTCGTGTTTATGCCAAACTCAGGACAGCTCAAGCTAGAAG